>JAWPHD010016371.1:0-50201 GCA_037043455.1 Cyrtodaria siliqua
TCCCATTAAGTCAACTTGTATGATTATTGGACCAAATAAAACTTAAGCAAATTGTGCAGCATTGCTGCTTCAAATTAATAATACAGATATTCAAAATGTAAAGGTACAAAAGTTACTAGGCATCTATATTGATGAATAGTTATCTTGGAAAAATCATATATCTAAAACATGTACTAAACTTGTGTCAAAAATAAATCTGTTGAAAAGGATCTCCTACTACCTAACATATGACATGAAAAAATTGTTCTATAACTCATATATTATGTCTACATTTGATTATGGCTGTATAACATGGAGCCAAACAAAAAAATCCTCTATTAACAGAATACTTAAAATTCAAAAAAGGGCTGCTCGAATCATTCTCATGAAACCTATAAACACACCGTCTAAAATAATGTTTAAAAAACTGAAGTGGCTTACCTTTTAACGGAGATGTGAATATCACACATGTGTTATGATTTATAAATCACTAAACAATTTAACACCTGATTACATAACCGATTTAATATCGTTCTCTACAAATTCAAATTATAATTTAAGATCTGTTGCTAGAAAGGATTTTGCCCATTTAACACTTAGAACAAACATTCTTAAACGTACTTTTGGTTATTCAGGAATGGTAGTTTGGAACATGATCCCCGTTGATATACGAGCCTCGCTGTCTTTAGTTACATTTAAGAGTAAATTAAAATCATTTCTTTTAATGAAAGAGTAAAACCCCAGTTCGAACTATAACTTTATGTTACAAAGGTATGAAAATGTGTCTGTCTTGTTGAAGTTATAAAGTGATGCATGTATCGTTTTATCTTGCATTATATGCTTACATTGTTATATTTTGTTGATTTATAGATGGCCATATTGTAAAAAAGACTTGTATAAATGCTATGTCTTAATATGGTACCTTCTTGAAATACAGTTATTATTATTATTATTATTTAATGGTATATTGAAAGGCTGATTTGTCCAGACTATGAGACAGTGAGGTTCATTTATCTTAAACATATAGACGTTCGGCTGGTGATGTACGAAAGGCACCTAAGGCGAGTCGTAATTAAGACTTGCTGGCCGATCCATATACTATTGAGACTTAGTCCAGCTTGGATCTGATGAGAACAACTTCAAGTAAGTAGCACGGTAGCATTTGCCAGTGCTATATGTACGGTTTCTTGGCAACCGCATTGCCAAAATGCTTGACATATAGCTAAGACGCGGAAAATAGTTGTCCAATACGATTCCAGTGGTCACCAGCATATGTGCAGACCCATTAAGACGGATAAAGTATAACCAGATATATGCTCCTGTACCTATCAATATTTTACTCTACCTGGGGTTGGGGCGGCAGGACATTCCCCGGGGATTAGATAAACATTATTCCCCGCAGTAGGAAATCATACACAAACATGGAGAGTTTGATATTAACCCCTACCATGCGGAATTATACATACATCTTGCTCCTAGTGTTGGGAATTAGACAACACATTTGTACATTTGTTTAATAACTCCTGGGTATACCCGCCCCACCACCTCCCCCGCCCTAGGACAACCACACAGGTGCATACCTTACTGACACCATTCACATCCTGCTTGATAGGCATATCGATATGCTTGATGTATTGATGTAGCTTGTTGGTGGAATTGCGTAATGAAATATAAAAAGATCGGACAGGGTAAGTAGCATTCAAGGAGGACAGTCAACCACAAAACACAGAAACAAACACACAAACAGACAAACAAGAAGGCAAAAGTAATAATAAATGCAAACGACATCACAAACACACAAGGGTTGGCAATAGGGCTACCGCCTTGGAACGGCCGGTGGCAAAGTAGGCCACTGGGGGTTTAAACCGGTTCTAGGGGTGCACCAAACCTCACACTTACCCTAATGTCATCCCATTAAAACAGGACAGTGTAAATAAAGAAATCCCCGCCATGATCTAATCTCTAACCAACAAGGCGGCATCAATAGGCAATATAAGTAAAACACAAATATGCTTGTGTAAATATAATACAAAAAAACAGTAGCCTAGAAAGCCATAATGAAGGTACTCAGTGACTTGGCAGAAGCCAGAGCAACAAGAGAATAAACCATTAAGAGCACGACAAGAAAGATCATAGACAGAAATCAAACGCCACCGTCCCAATGGACTTTAGGTAGGCGTCATCATAGGGTCCACAGCCTGTCCGATCATCGTGCAATTAAACAGGAAAGCATGAAAACTGTAAAAGGGTCAACCACCAAGCATGCAGTACGTTGCAAAATGATTGGGTCATAACCTATTTTGATAAACTTTTTAACAAGTTTAACAAAGATAGTATGAAAGTGATCATGACCAAGAATCTTACGAAGTTTATAAATCACATCACCATAGAAGTCAGGTTGTGATAGTCCTAGTCGCAGAAGAGTCCTTAAATTACTTTTATATTTGGAAAGAAGATCAGGGTTACGATACTAAAATTTTGCAAAGGTTTTACGAAGTTTATGGTAATGGTAACCCTGATTGAGTAGCTTTTTAGTTATACAAAGATTACGAATATTAAAGTCCTCAACTCGAGTACAAGCTCTTGAAAAACGAATAAGTTGAGACACATACACCCCATAAGAAGTTGCTCTGGGAACATCCCCATCCAAGTGGATGATATGGTGATAATTAACAATGTTAAAATTAAAATCATCTCTCTTGTCATAGATTTTGCTAATTATTTCACCATTTTCAATCGAGAGATCTAAATCAAGAAAAGAAGTGTTATTACCAGATATATTAGCTTTGTTAAGCTGAAGTTCTTTAGGATAAATATTATTAACCATAGTTGGAAAGAAAGGGTTGTCAATGTTCAATATGTCATCCAGATATCAAGAGGTGTCATTAAAGGCTTCAATAAAATCTGCCTTGGTATCTGGTGAAAGACTCAACATGAAATCTCTTTCATAGCAAAATAAAAACAAATCATCGACAAGTGGTGCACAGTTCGTACCTATAGGGATACCAACAATTTGTATATAAACGATGGTACCTGACGAAAATATTATCTAATAGGAAGATGAGTGCTTCACTAACTTCATAGCAAGTCCACATAGTATAATTGTCTAAACTGCCGTTAGTAAAAACGCTTTAATATTATTACATGCCAAACATGTAGTATTTTCTATAGCGAATGTTTTTTGAATAAGAGAAATTAGCTTGTCTTTAATAAGGTGATGTAGTAAGGTTGTATACAGTGTAGAGAAGTCAGAAGTGCTTATGGATGAAACTTGACCTTTATTGAAAAATTTATCAAAAACGTCTCCTGAATTTTTTATAGATCAAAATAAATTAATCCCATAGTTTTCATAAGTTTTATCACAATATAGTTTAACGTGATCTTTAACGGCAGTAAGACAAGAAGTTAAAAGTTTGGAGATGTTTGTTGTGGTGCAGGCACTAGCATTCGAAATAAAGCGAGCCTTATACGGATTTTTATGTAATTTAGGAATCCAGTACATAGTAGGCAGTTTATTTTGCTTATCGTTTACACCAGCCTTGAAAGTAGTGCACCGTGTGATATGTGCGGAAACAACATCATTGCCAGTTGAATTAACTGGAGTATACGAATTGGTGCTGCCTAGTTCCAGAGATAAAACATTGACGTAATGTAGGCGTCAAACAATAATTACATTATTAGCTGCTTTATCTGCAGGAACTAAAACAAATTTATTATGAAATTCCTGAATTCCCGATTTTTAAACTACGAAAGGAAAACCTAGGTCTCGGAGGAAGTAAAGAGGGGTTAGCATTATAAAAGCCAATACGTGTATCTATCATTTTAAGAATTGACTTTTTCCAAGTAGAAAGCGAGTTTGGGTCCGCATGTTCTCTACGACACCATTTTATACTAAAATCTTCAATGGAGTGGGCGATCTGGGCACGACAGGCATTAAAATCAATAGTTGAAGGTAATCTATATTTAGGACCTTACGAAAACAAATGCCGAATACGTTTATCAACAATATCAAAATTGCCAGTGATGACATGACCTGCTGGAGCATAGCAAAATGTTGATGTGTTGCATTTACATTCCTTAGGAGTATTATGTACTATATCAAGGTCAGAAACTATTTTGTTGTAGTTGAAAATAATATTTCTAATAGGCGTTTTATACTTATAACAATTTACAGGACTTTCTGTATTTTTTTAATATTTTGGGATAGAATCAACTACATGAGTATCTCGAAAATACTAGGCATGTCAATGAAATCAATACCTTTATTAATATATAGTAGTTTTAGAAAATGCCTGACGTGATCAGACTCCTTGTCAATATGGGGTCGGAGAACATGTTGCGTGAAGCCTTGAACTATGGAAGCAGTGTTATACAAGGGATCTGTACGAATGAAAATTTTGTCGGCTTCCTCGTCGATCAACTTTACCATCCGTGTACTGCTTGATTTAGTATGCATAACAAATGAAATTTCACCTAAAGCATCATAATCTGATTCATCAATACCGCTAGGCATGTTGCTCAGGTTTACAACATTTTCTGTATATATTCCAAGTTTGCCATGCATATCTAGCCTTTCCCGTTGAAGGTTGCAACAGTTTAGCAACATGTGAAGGCATGAAATAAAGGAAATGCTCCGGTCTTTTGACATAACTGGAGCACGATGTAATGTATTCATAGCCATTTTAAATCATTCCCTCTTCCATAGGCAATCCAAAGCTGATCTATGCCAAAGTTCTTAGAGCGTTTTGATGACAACCACGTCAGTGTCAGAGCCGGACATTATAATTTCCCTGCACTCGTTCTGGAATTTATGTTTTCCGCGTATACTTATTTGTTACGTGGTTTCTTGGTGCACGTGTGCTTTTCTCAATAGAAGTAACATTAACAGTTTGTTTTTATCTGCTGTTACAACACTTGGCTTTGTTAAACATGCCTACGACTGATTTTGCGATTAGCAAAAACAAATCAGTTTTATTTCGAGATAATCGTAAAATATGTTGACAGTTAGCCGGCATTTTGCTTGAATCTGAACCATTTGTCCCAATATCTGAACCTCTGATATCCCTTGTACTGCTTAACTTTTCGTAGTATCACTCAAACATTTGTCAATTGCGACATAGTTCTTGTTTTATTTTCGACAAAACGACTCAAACGTTGGTCTCAATATATCTTATTTTCTTTTAGGTGGAATTTACTGATTTTAATGCTCGAAAGAAATAACGCACTGCCGAGTTTGACATGAACTAAAATATCGTAAAAAGAGATTTCAGTCATTTTATTTACATCGATACACAACTGTTGGTGTTCCGGATTTGCTTGAAAGGCATAATTGTGTAGCTGAATCAGTCTCAGAATCCTCTGTGAGACATGCAAAAGAAGCTATGTTATTGTCTTGAAGCAACATGCAAAGAAGTTATGTTATTATCTTGAAGAAACATGCAAAGAAGTTATGTTATTGCATTGAACCAAAAGTACTTACTGATGCATAACAGTCTGCTACTAATTTATCTACAACCCATTTCTGATCAATATTAAAATGCTGCTAGAATCATCAAGGAATGGATCTCCTTCCATTCCTTAAATGTATCCTCTATATTTTATTTGGATGAGGAAATTTCACTTTCATAGTTCATAGTAAATCTCAACTGTTATACAAGGCTACACATGTTTGTAACTGAAGCCATCTAGCGGAATATTGTGTGAACTTTGGCATTCGATTGTTTGTGGACTTAAGCGGAAATGTGTGTGGAGTTGTGGACATTTGCGAAAATGTATGTGAACTTTAGAGGAGCTTTGGTCTTTAGCGGAGTTGTGGTCTTTAGCGGTGCCACACCAAAAATAGGTTTCAATAGTCTTGATCATCTTCGACGCTTTAGTGTAAATACAAACGTCTTCACCCTGCAGAAAAAAATATTGAAACCGGAAACGCATGTCCGTAATTATTAGTTTTTTATTTAAGTATTTTGGACCATCCACAGATGTTTCGTCGATATAATGATGAAGATTCCCTCTTTGTTTATTTATTAATTTATTGTTTTTCTGCCGTTCTGTATATCTTCGATTGAAGGTGCGTCTGTCTCAGCCAATCAGAAACGATACCAGAATAACGGTAAAATGGCTGCATTAATGCATTCGCAACATCTCGTACACTACTTCGCAGTATTACGAAGAATGACGGGATTGGCCGAGTTTTCACGACTGGAGTTAATGAATGCATCTAATATTACAAGAAGTATTTCCATGTTCCATGGGTTTATTGCCTCTTTTTGACGATTATTCATCGTATTAATCACTTAATGTCTGAATTTCATTTTACGAATGATTATATTTCCACTGCAATTAATTTATCGAACCTCAATATGCGATACTGTGATATATAAGGCACACAAACGCATTAGAATCGGAAAACCTGTTAATGGCTGAAATTAATTATGGAACCCTATGGGAAGCCATAACCGTCAACATGTGGATATTTACAAACCATTCAATGACAGGCCGTTTAATTCAACATGAAGTCATTTGATGACGTGTAAACTCTGTTCATTCGTTACCAAGTGAATTGATACGGTTCGCAGTAAAATGATACGGTGTAAAATTTCAAACCATACGACGCAAATAGAAATCATTCAGTGCAATGACAAACCATTTGACAAAAAAACTGATGCAATACAATAAAATACAAGTCGGTACGATGAAAACTTAAACGATTCATCGAAAAATGTGAAGTCTTACAAACACTGCATGATGCAATATGGATCAGTTTAACGCAAACACATTTAGCCTGGTGGTAAGTAAAATAATCGGGCGAAAACAAAGTCGGTACAATGCAAACACAATCCGTTCGACAGAAACTGATTTCATTACGTGCAAAGTGAAACGGTACGACATCTGGCAGCGATATTTGCCACATCATTTGCAGGGTTATTTCCCCTACATAATAACTGGCCTTTGATAAATCAAAGTACTGAGAATGCAAAGGTTTGATAGGAAAGACTGTATGAATATTTGCACGATTGCTGCACATTTAAAATTTCCATAAATTTTACATAGTTTTAGCCAACTTGGCGATCTTGGGCGACCTACCAAAATCTTAGAGGGTCAATCCATTCCAAATATATTGTGATCAATTGTCATTAAACTGTTTCAAATCTAGACTAGAATATTATTTTATGAAATTGCTGATGGATAGACAGATTTGTGTTTTATGGCCACACTGTCACTCAAGATGACCTCCATGTCTAAAATTATGTCATTTACAGAGTGGCGTGTATTAAGTAGTCTTCCGGGAACAAGATGCACAAGAGGGCCTGTATCACTCTACTGGCTTGAATAGTCTAAGGCCTACCGGAAAGCATTTTTTTAAAAAATCAAAGGCTATAACTCTTATGTGTCTAGTCTGAAGCAGAATTCAGTGGCGTAACCTAGAAAACGTCTTCTGCTGCAGGGACAAATAACTTAACAAGAGGCACTACCCGTTGATTCAACTTCCCTATGTCTGTCCCACACATTGAAAAGAAACTTTACTGTAGTATTTACTAAAAAAAAAATACAAATTTATTGGTGGAAAGAAGAATTGAAATTGACTATAAGTAAATACACGGGTAAAAGTGACCATAATTTTGATAAATAAACAACAACAACAACAACAAGAAACAGCACCGAACCTAGCTGGACGAAGTAGGTTAAAATGATGCAGCCATGTGAAGTTTCATACGGTGACCGGTTGGGGCCAGATACAATGTCAAATGGTTTGTCATTGCACTGAATAATTTCTATTTGCGTCGTTTACACCGTATCATTTCACTTCGAACCGTATCAATTCACTTTGTAACGAATGAACAGAGTTTACACGTCGCATCGAATCAATATTTACTTCATCAAATGACTTCATGTTGAATTAAAAGCCTGTCACTGAATGGTTTGTAAATATCCACATTTTGACGGTTATGGCTTCCCATAGAACCCTATTATATGGAAGCCCTGGAGGGACTGACTTCATGACTTCTAGCTTTATCACTTCTAACTTTTTGACTTCTAACACCACGACATCATGACTTCTAACTGCATCTCTTTTAACTTCATCACTTCTAACTTCTTGACTTTTAACTTTACGACTTATTAACTTTAAGACTTACTAACTTCTAACTTCATGACTTCAAACTTATCGACTTATTAACTTCTAACAACTCTTGAAAGACATGAATTTAGAAGTAATGAAGTTAGTAGCCATGAAGTTAGAAGTCGTAAAGTTAGAAGTCATGAAGTCATAATAAAGTTAGAATTAATGAATACAGATGTCATGAAGTTAGAAGCCATGAAGTCGTGCAGTAATGAAGTAAGAATTAAGGAAGTAAGAAGTCCCTACAGGGCTTCAATAATACTATTAATTTGAAAAATATAGTTCATTAAGTGCTCGCTTATAAACAGTGTATTGTCATTATTGATATGAGTAAATGCTCCATTTATGGATTGCCCTTCGTCGCTGTATACAGGAATGATTTAAAACACAATACAAACGTTATCGTGTGTCGTGTAAGAAAGATATTTTCTATCATCGTCTTGCATACTTGAATAAATCAAATAAGATTATGTGTGTTTGTTTGTTTTAATGTTTTTATGTCATTTTCAGCACATGTTAGGCCATATATGACAGTTGATTTGTTTGTGGTATAGGCAGATCATCCCATTGTTTCTGGATAGAACCAGTACTGTATACCTCCCGCCATCCGTAAGAATCGACACTTTCTCAATTGACAAGCCAAGCTCCCAGTAGAATTGGAACCCACCGCGGTGAGAGGCGAGAAAGTTTCAGATGCAGCGTCTTTACTATCCCGGCCACGAAGGCACTCACATTATACTAAGAAATGTTCCCAATATATCATTCGTATAAATAAGTCAAAATGATAACAATTCAATCAATCAAAAGTTTGAATTATAGTTTGAAAACGGATTGTTGTAGGCACGTTTTGACTCTACACGCGTTGTAAGCGTTCTCGTTTCTAACTGCTGCGGGTTCGAATCCCACTGGGAGCTCAACTTGTAAGTAAGAAAGTGTCGATTCTTACGGATGGCGGATGGCGGGAGGTTTACAATACTGGCTCTATCCAGGAATAAGAGGGTGATCTGCCTCCACCACACAAAAATTCGACCGTCAGCTGTGTTGAAAACTGACTTTAAACCTCTACACCTCACCTCAACTCAACTCACCTCAACTCAACTCAACTCAACTCAAATCATCTCAACTCAATTCAACTCAACTCAACTCAACTCACCTCAACTCAAATCAACTCAACTCAAATCAACTCAACTCAATTCAACTCAACTCACCTCACCTAAACTCAACTCAACCCAACCCAACTCAACCCAACACAACTCAACTCAACTCAACTGTGCATGCCATACCTTGATTATCTCCTCTATGAAAGCATCCACGAACGATTCCTTGTCTGTGTCGTTCACCATTGCTGACATATCTAACATCGATTTTTTTAAAGTTGTAGTGAAAACCTGATGCAAAGTAAAGTAAATTGTTTAACTGATTGCAAGGTGTATAGTAATGGTTACGACATCGTATGTGAGAGTATATTCACCCATACTAGACTCCGCAACCGCCTCCAAAAAGAGGTGATATACGACGTTTCGGAGACACTTCCGATACGGTTGCGGAGAGCAAATTGATCTGTAGAATTGTCATAAGTCAATCGACGAGTGTAATTTTCTCAACTGGACATGTTTTTACTCCGTTTTTCTGCTGTTTTATGAGAAATCTGCCCACGAATGAGGTCTATGACATTGAAATCATCTATCTTTCATCGTGCAATGAAAAAAAATCAATCGAATATAAATTGAAAAGAATTATGGTCATTTTTTATGAAGAGACTTACTTCTTTTAAAACTTTATTAGCACACTCGGTACGACAAACGACGAGAAAATTAATTTTAGCTTCAGTTTTCAAAGTGAAATCATAGATCATTTTGAAGGGTAATCGTCTGTTGGATTCCATACGGTCAATGTTGTAAACAGCAAATAATACTCCCATCTCTGAAAGTAAGTCCTGTAGCCACGTGACCTCCAGTTATGAAATGAACGTAAAACAAGTTTTGACAACAAACAAGACTGTGTTAATTTTAATAGGAAACATGTGCTCGTTCAGATGGGAAAAACAGGAAAAGAAAAGCTATGTAAATGTATACTGAAACGCAAAAGAAACGCAACTCGGGAATTTCCGCTATATATTGTATATAATGCACACAACTGTGATGTTGTAGACTTAATCACACTAAACCTTGCAACAAGAAATTCATAAATGTTGAAGCTCCTATTTGAAAAACAGAGCCAGTTCAGTACTGTATTTAACGTAAAGAGTTTGCAAAATGTTGCATCCTAAGTTGGCTCAAATGCTTGAGCCAAACGCGTACTCTGTCAATAATGAGACTTTGAAGGAATTTGCTGTATTATGTCTTGTTTTAGTATTTTTTTCCGAAAGGAAAGGTCTTACGTAGCCATGTACCATTCGATTAACAGCAGCATAGTGTACATACGATATATAGCGGACATTCCCGAGTTGCGTTTCTTTTGAGTTTCAGTACATACTTTTACAATCTCTGTTATCCAGAGTTAATCATCCAGAGTCAATCATACTTCCACGTTTTGAACAGACTCAATTGTGCATATAGTCTCTGTTATTTAGATGCAGTCAAATTGACAAGTAGGAGTTGTGTTCGACGTTTGAGGTTTGGAGCATTCTAGCTCCTGGTTTCAATGCCAGTTTTGCCGCTGATCGTTTCATGTTTCTAATGTCGCATACTTTGATTCTAGTTTTCCTTGTAGTTTGTTTTATTTAGTATGCGTTGTTTTGGTTAACTTTTTTTAACAATTTACATAATGTTATATGGTCATAACCTTTTATTTACTGATTGCATAACAAGCATACGCCCATTCAGGATGAGTCAGCAGAAGGTTTTTCCACATATAGAACCATTTTACAACTCTGGCCAGCAATGGTGGACCCGGGTAAAGTGTTTTTCCAACAAACGGTTCCCTTGTATGTGGAATCGATGCACCACTTGCACAATACGTGTCAGCATATTCCGTTGTGTCGACATCTGGGCACGAGCGTAGGTCAGGCGAGTAATGACTTTGATCTTCCAAACGTGGCTGAGGCATAGAAATGATAAGGGTTGGGGTTTATAGACATGGTCACATGTATGCTATACTTATATTGCCTGTTAATGCTGCCTGGATTGTTAGAGAATAGTGCCTGGCGGATTTCTTTAGTTACGCTTTCCCGTTTTATTGGGATGATAACAGAGTATAAGTGTTTATTGGTTCACCCTAGAACGCGGACGCCGTTTTGCCACTGACCGCTCCAAGGAGGTATGCTTATTCTCAACACTTGTACTCTCAACACTTTTAGTTCAATCCTCCGTGGTGCCACTGAGTTCCGTCGGTGTGTTCTTGGGCAAGACACTTTCCCCTAGCCTCGTCCGTCGGATGGGGACGTAAACCGGACGGTCCCGTGTATCGGTCTATCCTTTGAGCACGTTAAAGAACCATAGGAATCTATTCGATAATAAGAGTAGGGCAGGTTACCGGATTCCTATGTATCCTTCCCCTCTCTCTGGGGCGGCTCTTAATAACCTATACTGTGTTGATGAGCCGTTAAACAATATTCAATTCAATTCAACACGTTTATGTTTCCGGTGTCGCATACTTTGATTTTCCTTGTAATTATCGTTGTTTTGAATGCGTGTTTTTTTATTGACTGTGTTCAGTATTTAATTTTCAGTAAAGTATAAATGAAATACATATTTACCCTTGTATTCTTTTATCTGAAGGATGGAACCTAACCGCTATCTCTTTAAAAAACGAAAGTTTTTTTCCCAATTCATATCCGTTTTACCCGTATTGAACATAGTACAGAGCGAACAATTAAATACAATACATTATGTCAATGCAAATTAATGGGTCGACATAGGAAAACAAATTCAATATTTCCCTGTTGAAGTTTCCATAAATGCCATAAGCGGAAGTGCCTCGTCGATTTACGTGACAGGTATCATTATTTACGGAAACTGGCAAGGCAATTATGATTGGGTCGAAAGTATCAGCATACAGCATACTGCATACAGCATTCGATAATTATTAATACGGTAAATCAATGTTAAGGGCAAGTATAAATTATAAGTACAAACTGTTTAAACCGATGAAAATACTTTAATGCAGGCACAAAAGACGCATCATGAACATTAAAAGGTGCACCACTTGTCGCAGATTTGTTTTTATTTTGCTATGAAAGAGATTTCATGTTGAGTCTTTCACCAGATACCCAGGCAGATGTTATTGCAGACATATTGAACATTGACAACCCTTTCTTTCCAACTATGGTTATTAATATTTATCCAAAAGAACTTCAGCTTAACAAAGCCAATATATCTGATAATAACGCTTCTTTTCTCTCGATTGAAAATGGTGAAATAATTAGCAAAATCTATGACAAGAGAGATGATTTTAATTTTGACATTGTTAATTATCCCGACTCGGATGGGGATGTTCCCCGAGCAACTTCTTATGGGGTATGTATCTCAACTTATTCGTTTTTCAAGAGCTTGTACTCGAGTTGAGGACTTTAATATTCGTAATCTTTGTATAACTAAAAAGCTACTCAATCAGGGTTACCGTTACCATAAACTTCGTAAAACCTTTGCAAAATTGTATTATCGTAACCCTGATCTTCTTTCCAAATATAAAAGTAATTTAAGGACTCTTCTGCGACAAGGACTATCATAACCTGACTTCTATGGTGATGTGATTTATAAACTTCGTAAGATTCTTGGTCATGATCACTTTCATACTATCTTTGTTAAACTTGTTAAACAGTTTATCAAAAGAGGTTATGACCCTATCATTTTGCAACGTACTTCATACTTGGTGGTGGACGCTTTTACAGTTCACCACTATGCTTTCCTCTTTAAATGTACGATGACCGGACAGGCCGTGGACCCTATTAATCTTCTCCAAGAATGTCAGTATTTTTATAAATGACATATTTTATTTTGTAAATAGATCTACCATTTTAAATTATGCTGATGATAATACTATTTCAAACTGCAATACAATGTTTGTCTTTTATCTTGTTTTGTCGTTCCCTTACCGGTTTGTTCTCTTGTTTCTCTGGCTTCGGCCAAGTCATTGAGTACTTACTTTGTGGCTTTCTAGGCTTTTGTTTTTGTATATTATATATACATGATCATTTATGTGTTTTATTTATATAACCTGTTAGCTGTGCCTTGTTTGTTAGAGATTATAACCTGGCGGGGATATATTTATTGACACTGTCCTGTGTATTGGGATGACAATAGGGTAAGAGTGAGGTTTGGTGCACCCTAGAACCGGGTTTAAACCCGCCGGCGGCCTTTTTTTGCCACTGATCGTTCCAAGGCGGTAGCCCTATTGTCAACCATTTTGTGTTTATGATGTCGTATTTTGCCTTTAATTCATCTTTAAAGTTGTTTTTTGTTTCTGTGTGTGTTTGTGTTTGACTGTCGTCCTTGAATGCTACTTTGTTTGTTCGATTCTTATATCTACTTGCATCCTATGAATACTACTTCACACAATTAAAATGCCCATACTTCATATTAGTAGGTTAAGAATGATTGCGACAGAGGTCTTTAACAGTTTATATAATTTATCCCCGCAATATATACAGAAACTTATATGTGTTAAATCCTACAACTATTTTTTCAGACTAAGCAATACACTGGAACTTCTCAGAGTAAAAACGTCAACTTACGGTAAGAAGTATTTCAGTTACGGAGGCTACTCAGATCTGGAACAGTTTACCAAATGAACTAACATGCTCCACAGATTATAAGGAGTTCAAGAGACTGACCCAGACATGGTGTGGCCCCAAATTCAAATGCGCTATGTGTATACTATTGCTGGGTTTTGTCAGCTTTATGTGTGCATTTCTTATTCTATGATGTATATGTTGTGTATTATGTCATGTATTCTTTTGTGCAGTTTAAATTATCTTTATTGTACGGTGGTACGTTTATACGGTGGTACGTCTAGGACAAACGACACTTTTTTTTTCAAGCTAAAGTTATCTCGGACGCTCGACCTTTTTTTTATATCTCGAGCGATCGACTATAAAATTCGAGTGCTCGAGATAAAAAGTCGGGCGCTCACGTTAACTAGTCGGTTCTAGGGTGCACCAAACCTCATTCTTACCCTATTGTCATCCCACTAAACGGGACAGTGTAAATACAGATATACTCGCCAGGTTATACTCTCTAACACTTGAAACGAGGCAGTATTAATAAAAGAGTATGAGAGTAGACCTTTGGGAACGGCCGAACATATGGTGGCTGATACCTCTTGGGCCTCTTGTTTTTATTTTTTATAATTTATATACCTGATCATTCATCAATCAAACCGAGACTGCAATATTTCGTATGTGTCGTGTTCGTATGGTGGCTGATATGTGCCATCTCGTCTTTTCGTTATTTTGCCGCGAAATATGAGGCAAAATGTGGATTTTTTAACTAAATTAAGGGCCATAACTCCACTGTTACTGTTTCGATCTAGACGATTTTCGAACTTGTTTGAGCTTTTATTGATATTACCAATCTGGTAAAGTTTGGTAAAGATCTGATGACAAGTGAAGGCCCTATCGTCTTAACGATGCAAAATATAGCATTTTTAGCGAAATCAAGGGCCATAAGTCCGTTGTTACTTTTTCGATCTGGCCGGTTTTCAAACCTGTCCGAGGTTTTATTGATATTACCAATCTGGTAACGTTTGGTAAATATCAGATGGAAAATGAAGGCCCTATCGTGTTAACGAGGCAAAATATAGCAATCTTAACTAATTCAAGGACAATAACTCCGTTGTTACTGGTCCAATATAGCTGGTTTTCAAACTCGGTCGAGCTTTCATTGATTTTAACAATCTGTTAAAGTTTGGTAATGATAAAACGAAAAATGAAGGACCTATCGTCTTCACGAGGCAAAATAGCATTTTTAACTAAATCAAGGGCCGTAACTCCGCTGTTAGTGGTCCGTGGCAAACTGGCTGTTTTTCGAAATAGTCTGAGCTTTCATTGATATTGACAATCTGGTAAAGTTTGGTAAAGATCTAATGAAAAATGAAGGCCCTATCGTATTGAGGCAAACATAGTATTTTTAACTAAATCAAGGGTCATGTCTCCGCTGTTACTGGTTCGATCTGGCTGGTTTTTGACCTCATCCGAGCTTTTATTGATATAAGATTGTTAAAGATCGGATGAAAAATAAAGGCCCTATCGTCTTAACGAGGCAAAATATAGAATTTTTAACTAAAACAAGGGCCATAACACCGCTGTTACTGGTTCGGTCTGGCCGGTTTTCAAACTTGTCCAAGTTTTATTGATATTACCAATCTGGTAACGTTTGGTAAAGATCAGATGAAAAATGAAGGCCCTATGGTGTTAACATGGTTAACGAGGCAAAATATAGAATTTTTAACTAAATTATGGGCTATAACTCCGCTGTTACTGGTTCGTTCTAGTCGGTTTTCGAACTTGTCCGAGCTTTCATTGATATTAACAATCAGGTAAAGTTTGGTAAAGATCGGATGAAAAATGAAGGCCCTATCGTCTTAACGAGGCAAAATATAGAATTTTAACTAAATCAAGGGCCATAACACCGCTGTTACTGGTCCGATCTGGCTTGTTTTCGAACTTGTCCGAGCTTTCATTAATATTAACAATATGTTAAAGTCTGGTAAAGATCAGATGGAAAAAAGTAGGCCCTATCGTCTTAACGAGGTAAAAGTTAACGGACGGACGACAGACGACGGACGACGGACAAATCGCCATCCAACTAGAAATAAAGTAGGTACCCAATGACTTGGCAGAAGCCACAGCAACAAGAGAACAAACCGTTAAGGGTATAGGGTATACGACAAAGATTAAAAACAAACATCAAACACTACTTATACGTATTTATGTAGACGACAACAAAAGTTCAAGTAGGCGAGCGCTCGAGTTAACATTCGAGCGCTCGAGATTAAGACTCAAGTACGTTTTCTGCTTTGTTTGTGCTATTAGTGTATCGATCAATTTTCTAAAACTTCCCATTCCTTTATGTTTCCATTAAATTCATCTTTATTTTAGTATATATTCAACCATAATGTATTTTTTCTTACCATGGCGGGACACACGTGCATTAGAAATATATCAACATATACATGATTTAACTGTAATTCATAATCGTATTAAAAGGAACTTTGTTATCGAATTTGTCAGGCTATACGGTTGCAAACGTTTCTGTCCGGTTGACTCAGTGCACAGCGTACTCGCTTTCTAACAGTGCGACGCGGGTTCGAATCCGGGACTAGTAGGTTAATATGAGAGATGGTTAGATGGTAACCAAATCGGACAGGGTCTTTTACTCCGTGTCATCCGGTTTTCTCCCACAGTAAGACCAAAATACGCCATCTGAGAGGTCGGTTCTAAAGCTCACGTGAGCGTATGTGTATTGTCGATGTTGACTAACGATATTAGTAGTAGTAGTAGTAGTAGTAGTAGTAGTAATAGTAGTAGTAGTAGTAGTAGTAGTAGTAGTAGTAGTAGTAATAGTAGTAGTAGTAGTAGTAGTAGTAGTAGTAATAGTAGTAGTAGTAGTAGTAGTAGTAGTAGTAGTAATAGTAGTAGTAGTAGTAGTAGTAGTAGTAGTAGTAGTAGTAGTAATAGTAGTAGTAATAGTAGTAGTAGTAGTAGTAGTAGTAGTAGTAGTAGTATTTACATTGTATGGACTGCTGCCGTACTTAGCCTTAGCCTTGCTGCGTACCTAATTATTTATCATGTTGGTTGTCCCGTGTGAAGTATATAGCAATACACATTTCTTATCACTGCATCGGTTATAGGAAGGGGAGGTTAAAACAGATATATTAGCTCGTTGATATATGAATCCCGAATACCTATGTAACCATCCCATTATAAAATTAAACACAGTAACAGTTCGTCTGTCTCAATCCTCAAAATACAGGATTTCACCGACTTGTTTTTTTTTCGGAAAAATCCCCATTTGAATTTTCATTAAAGTATTTCAAAATACCTTGAGTCTGGTTGGACGATATTTATAAGTACGGCTACGCTTTGTTAATACGATATGATACAAGTTTGTATGCTTGAATGGTGTTTTACGTCATTTTAAGGTCACTATTTATAAATACTTTACGCTCTGGCACCTATATAAAGTACATCTTTTAAACGTCGGCCTTAATTTAAATTATTAATTTAATTTAAACAATATTTTATTCAAGTACTGAATGGGATTGGACAACAGGCAATGCCTATGTAAGACCTCTCCCGTATCAAGGTACATATAAACAATACATTCATATCAAACATAACATAAAATGTGGAAATGTAGTACAGTTTGCATATATTGGTTTGACAATTAACTTAGAATCTTTGAAACATGTATACCGTGATTGTTTATTATTAGCACGTTGTATATTGTCAGAAAGAATTTAAGTGAGAGAAAAAAAAAAAAAAAAAAAAAAAAAAAAATTATATTATTGATTTCCAGAGAAGCTATGTAAGACTTATGTTTATAAACATGTTTAATTAGTATTAATATTATTATTTCGGTAACACAATATGTTTATATGTACTATTCGTGTATTATTAGTGTATTATTTCTATATAAAAATTGACCGTCATAAATAACCTTACATGTGTTGAATATGACGTAAAACACCATACACAAACATTCTATATAATGTTATGTACTCACTATTTTGATTTCATGTTTATGTTTTCACTATGTTGATTATGTTTTCAGTTATTATCAAGACATGTACAGGTGGAAAGTCGGACTTATCCTCGTAGTGATAGCGACACTGTCTTTCGGTAAGATGTGTTTTTTTCCTGTTTATTCACCATTTATTGTTTAAATGACGAAATAAGGAAAATGTGCAAGGGAAATCGATATCGACTTAGAACACAAATGAAAAATATACCGTAAATAATTATAATAACAATAATAATAATAACTAATAAATAATAAATAATAAATAATAATAATAATAATATACCTGAGCAATGATATTAAATTGATTGGTCTGAAAATTGGTCTGAAAATTAACGAAGACCAATGATATTATTTAGCTCTATATATGCATGCATCTAGTAAATATAGTTTAATATTACATATTTGTCTGTGATTTGCTAGAAAATACTGGGAATAGAAAAGCTATATCTACTCGCTTGCTCTACTGGGAAATATCTCCCAGTACGGAACATTAATCGGCCTTTTCCGTCAGTGGGGGGAACAGGCGTTCCGATTGTTTTACGGACGTAGTCGTCATATTCCGCCACTAGGGAATAACGATTAACGAAGAGTTCCGGTTCCACTTGTTTTGTTTGTATGACGTAACGTCGTCTTGGCGTTCTCGCGCAAACTGGTGTAAAAAGGCGTGAATCATTAGAAATATTATTCTAACACGACCACGCAGTCTTTCATATACAAAAAGAAGAGAGACAGCTGTATGTTATTCTATGATAAAATATAGCTGTTCCATTAATTCCCCACGTACATTTCATCCGTCGGAAGCGCCGCGTTACATGACGTCACTAGGTAAATATACGTCACGAAGGCAAACTCAACAGTAATTTTAATGAAATGTTAATTACAACAAACTTGCCATGCTCCCAAACCGTGCGTCCCCCCGATATAAACCCTTCATATGCATCAGTACATATAACATTAATAAGCATCTTGAACAAGCTGAGAACGTTTGACGTCATACAGCGCAAGCTATATGACGTAAGCAATGACTTAATTGTTTGTCACGTGACTACTAGTGTATTGAAACGCAGAACTTTGCATACGGGGGCGCCCAATGGAACAGCCTGTAGACATAGCAGCCTGATTACCTTGACCTCCGAGATAACATATAGTGCCCCAACAATAGCGTAAACAATGGGGTTATTGTTGTGTTAGAATCGAAATAATAAATACCTACCTGTAATTTATCGGTGAATAAAATACAGTTAGTCGTTCGGATGCGAGTAATTAAATCACTCGTGCTAACGCACTCGTGATTTAATTACTACGCATCCGAACTCCTAAGTGTATTTTATTCATCGATAAAACACAGGTACATATTTATTATTTCTTCAATAAAATATAATTTTAAATTATGTAATATATAGTTAATAACCAGTGTCTCAAAAACACTGGTTATTAATCTCTATATATGTTGCTTTCTAAAGATACAATGTTTTAATTATTAATCTATTAGTTTCATTCTGTATAAATACAATATATTTGTTTACATTACATATGTAGATGAAGCAGTTGGTAAAGGCGGAGGTGGAGGTGGTAGAGGAGGAGGTGGAGGTGGTAGAGGAGGGAGTGGTAGAGGAGGGAGTGGTAGAAGTGGAGGTGGCAGTAGAGGTTCAGGAGGAGGTGGTGTATATAGGTAAGATAAGCCGATGTATACTGTTGGGTACTACTACTAGTGTATTGAAACGCAGAACTTTGCATACGGGGGCGCCCAATGGAACAGCCTGTAGACATAGCAGCCTAATAATAATGATAATAATAATAAAACAGGATGAAGCTGTAAATTTTCATAGTTTGATGTTAAGATGTGAATATAAAATGCAAGTTTTTTGTTCAATCTCTCAAAACGTGCGTTATATATAAAAACAAATCAATGTCAGACGAATAATATTTTATACCAGCGGGTTCATGTTGTGCTCTATTAAAACCTGGTTTGTGGGGCTTGAAACATATCGAAACCGTGAACCTACGAGTCTCTTTATATCGATGATTTTGAAGTCCCGCCCCCCAGATATTGATCATCTTGAAGTCTCACCCACCAGGTATTGATCATCTTAAAATCTCATCCACCAGATTTTGATCATCTTGAAGTCTAGTCCAGCAACCCTCCTTCGGTAACCGGTTTCCAATTTATTTTTCAGGTCAACCTAATACCTTAGTCCAGATAAGCCATGCATAAAAATGTAGGGAAAACATACCCTTGTCTTGAAATGTCATTAATTTTAAGCACGTTTTGCACATAACTCTGAGTTAAAGACACTTTTTGTCTGAAAAAATGTTTTATTGATTAATTTATTTCTCTAATATGTTCTCAAAATGAAGGAGTCAAAGGAAAACAACACATTTTGCGGAAAATATGAGCTGAATTTTACTCGCCAGTAGTGTTGCTAAGCACGTGACCATGACGGTGAAGGTATAAAATATCTAACCGTGAAATTAGTACAAAACGTAGCCAGAGCCTTGAGTATGCGGAATACCAGTTTTACTTTGCGAACGTGTAGGGTTGGTGGGTGAGGGGTTTTTTTGGGGGGTGGGGGGTGCGGGGGTAGGTACGGTGGCATGGTCCTACTGAAATTTTTATGAATGTAAAAAAAAAGATATAATGAACGCTGGCGAAGTTCATATAAGGGCAACCGCATGCTGGCGTGTTTGAATAGTTCCAGAATAGATTATTAGGATGATTGTTAGTCTTCACTATCAGATGACCATGGAGGAGAAGATGCCCTCTTTTTTTTTTTTTACTTTTTTTTATATATATAAAGAACCTTTTTTTAAAGCCGCCCCATATATGGGGACATAATAGATCGGGACGGCGGTTTTACGGTGGCATACTCCCACTGAAAATCTTATGAATGTAAAAAAAAAAAAAAGAGAGAGCACATTGAACGCTGGAAGGTCAACGTCAATAGCTCATATAAGGGCAACCGCATGCTGGCGTGTTTGAATAGTTCCAGAATAAGACGCTAATGCCATAGGTTGTTAGTCTTCTCATTCAGATGACCATGGAGAAGATGCCCTCTTTTTTCTCTTTTCTTTTCTTTTTTGAAATATTTTTAAAAGCCGCCCCATATATGGGGACATAATATATCGGAATTCGGGAACGTGCCCTACACCAGAGACGTAATAAACCATTATTTCTTAGATATATGTCTAAACTTATTAAAGCTGGATTCCTGTGGTTCTTTTTCGGAAAATAGACTGAAATAGTTTAAACATATTTTATTCATTGTTTTTGCAAGTTAAGCATATATAAAATAACAACAAATAAAGGATTGGAACGGAAGCGTAATGCTTATTAAGTTCCTTTCCTTACTCAAATACACGAGACCGCCCGTTTTACATCCCTGTCCAATCAACGGGGCTAAGGAAAAGTGTCTTGCCCAAGAACGCACCGACGAATATGTGGCGTCGATGAGGCTTGTACATGGGTCCTCCGGGGTTTCACGTCCACTGCATGGGTCACGCCGAGATAAAACGACAAAAGGGATCGTAAATGACATATGGTCAGTACTGTGATTGTGGTAATATGTCCGATTACGTGCTAAGTTACTGATTAATAGCCCGTATATACATCTAATTGAATTTAATATCACTTTTAATAGCTTGTAGTTCAATCCATTTGCGTAATTCTGATGTTGAATTGATGTATTGTAACATATCTGCAATAAAGTATTAGTAAACTAAACTGTTAATAGCGCGTAAATAGTGTGGACGTCTACTTGTATGACTGGATTGTGAGTGTAATCATCCCCCCTCCCCACTCCTCTCTCATAGACACGTTGCACCGTGGCTCTATCGTAAATGGAGTATATAGAATGTGCAGCAACTATGCAGTTCTGCAGGTAAGACGGTTCTATGCCTATTCTCCATATTGTATCTTGATGTAAATGGAGTATGGGTCGGACACGTTCATTCCTGTTAGGCGCCATATAACCTTTCATGTGTTGGTGCGCCTTAAACCCAATTCAATTCATTCAGTGACTTACGGCAGATGCGGATTCAGGATTTGAGATGGTGGTGTAATTTTCCACTATTTCAAAGTACATCATGAACAATTACGTTGCCCGGTAACTACTGTTTGTGAACATAAATTGAGTTAAGTATATGCTATTGGTGTTTTGGCGCGTACAGGATGTTAAGGTAATCGGTCACTTTAGGCGCCGCGGCTGTGACATGCAAAACGGAACGTCAAGCAATGGCTCTGTTGAGAACCTTGCTATAACACCAAGAATATATGAACATGTTACCTGTATTTTATTAGTCCCATACCGGTTTAAACCGTTTATCCGTCCGTACATCGGATCCAATAATCTGTCAGTAAGAATGAATTGTTCCCCTGAGATATAATTAACACGGTGGCGAAACCACGTGACTTTTTGATCGGTTTCTTGGCAAAAAAAACTAAAAAAAAACGCTCGATTCAGGTTTTTGCTTCATAACTTCATTTAAAGAATTGTCTTCACCTAAAGCGTATATACCTGTACAAACTGAGATCTTCTCTTCTCCGAAAATGGTAAAAAACGTATTCCTCCATTTCTTCCTAAGATTAGCCTTCCCAAAATGTATACGGTCATAGATTTCTTTAAAAATCCGACACTTTCGGAGGGCTAGTCTCCGGAAGTACTGGATGCATGGAATTATTTTTTGCGGCCGAGGGGTACTTGTGTTTTAGTCGAGTACAATTCGTTAAATATTAAGAAAGTTATAAATCTGAATCAAGCGTGCTGTTTACATTTTACGATTAACAAGTCTCTATTGGACACAAAATACGCCCATTCTAACGGCGAATATATTTGTGCATAGGTTTGCTAACAGGCACTGGAAGGAGAAGTAATTAATGATAGCTCTTTTGTTTTTGTAAAGAACTATTAACGCACTAGTTTTACCAAATATCCTGATATGATATTGGTAATATATTAAAATAAATGTTTTAAAAAGGTGTATATACACTTCTCAAAACTGCTAACTACACCGCTCACGTTTTGGGTTATATATATCGATGGGTTGAATGTTTTTCAATAAAATAAAAAGGAAATACCAATTCAATCATTTTTACATCATTTCATTTTATTTTTTTCATGGGCAATGCTAGAACTAAACCACAATAAGCAATTACAAACGACCCATGTAAACACTAAAGTCACACTTTTCCCATATCTACATCTAAACCACAATAAGCAATTACAAACGACCCATGTAAACACTAAAGTCACACTTTTCCCATATCTACATGTAGATATGGGAAAAGTGTGACTTTAGTGTTTACATGGGTCGTTTGTAATTGCTTATTGTGGTTTAGTTCTAGCATTGCCCATGAAAAAAATAAAATGAAATGATGTAAAAATGATTGAATTGGTATTTCCTTTTTATTTTATTGAAAAACATTCAACCCATCGATATATATAACCCAAAACGTGAGCGGTGTAGTTAGCAGTTTTGAGAAGTGTACATGAAGTAACTGTTGAATTGCCGGCGAATTGATGCTTTGCATCATTTTTTTCTTGTTTGTAACTGTGATAAATGATTGTAAGTGTTAGTGCCGCGACATAATACGAACTCCGTTGTTACCAGGGAGATTGGTCTGGTTTTCGAACTTGACCGAGTTTCATCAAGATTGAAAAACAAATATTAAAGTTATTTAGCGGACATCATCAAAATTTTCAATAAGTAAATGGCCATAACTCCGTTGTTACCGGGACGATCAGGATGGTTTCCGAAACTGACCTAGATGTTATGCCCATAAACATTATTCCGAAGTTTCATAAAGATTAAACAACAAATACTCAAGTTATTGAGCGAACATCGTTAACATTGTCACTTTTCAATAATTAAAGGGCCACAACTCCGTTGTTACCGGGGCGATTTTCAATAAAGGGCCATAACTCCGTTGTTACCGAGGCGATTGGGCTGGTTTTCAAACTAGACCGAGATATTATGCCCGTAAACATTATTTCCAAGTTTCATAGGGATTGGATAATAAGTGTTCGACTAAAAGGGCGGATATCGCAAAATTGTCAATTTTCAATAAATAAAGGGCCATAACTCCGTTGTTACTGGGACGATTGAGCTGTTTTTCGTACTTGACCGAGATATTATGACCATAAACATTATTTCCAAGTTTCATAATGATTAGCTAATGTGTTTGAGTTAGCAACTGGACATCGCAAAACGTAACAGACAGGCGGACGCCACAACAAAATACGTCCTGTCTTAGTACAAAAAAGTCAATTGGATTCGCCACCGTGATTGAACTAGAAGGGTCTAGACTGTCGTTTTTTTTCTCTACCTTTACCACAGAAAAACGACCGTCATAAGAAGTGTTGAAAATGACCTAAAGCTCCATACCAAAAATTAGCTTGTTATATATCTGTGTGCCAGTGTGTGGCATTACAGATATTTGAAGTAATTTCAAATCTAGATCAGCCTCTGAGAGAGTAACTTTCTGTACTCCCTCGAGGAGCAAGTAGAGAAATTACTACTTTAATTATCTCGCTCTATGAACAAATACATACATTGTTGGTTTAGTTAATAATCTCAAAGTTGTTTATGATAATATATTAATTTAAAAACTGAGTTGTGATATTTCAACTGATGTCTGTTCGAAAATTTACCAGTATATGGTTATAATGGCTTGCAACTTAAAATTAAAACATAAGTAAACTAACAGTGAATGTATCGTTGTTTAGCAAGTTATTTTTTTCTCTCAAATAAACTGAATTGCTTATCAAGCCTAAAGCTCTTCCAGTGTCAATATTTAACTAAATTATCAAACAAAGCCAACATACTACCAACTGAGGAAATACCATGATAAAATAAACGAAAGCACATGGTAATAATAGTATATTTTATTATCATTTATCTTGCCGATAAAACAAAATCCAACCAATATTTAGTGAACAAAATTTTTACCAAACTGAAATGGAGATAATTTCAAAATAATTAATTTGATGTCACTGTTTTCCACTTCTTAATTTAAAGGGACAATCTATGTTGATATTTTAAAACTCTCACCTTTAGTTTTCCTTCATAACTTGCATTTGTTTAATCATTAATATAAATTATAAGAAAGAATAGTATAATGATAATTATTTTTGCTGATTGTTGATTGTATTGTTCCAATAATAGTTTCACAGCATAGTAAAACAAGAACAAAACAAGAGGCCAAATATGGCCTGTGGACGCTCTAATGGCCAAAATGGCTCTTGTGCATGGGTTGTCATCATAAAATTCACTTCAGTACTTCTTTTAAAAAAATTGCAAATAAAAACAACAAATTTTTTTTAAACCTTTGACCCATGTTAACAATTAAAACAAACTCAAAACAAATTTTAATTTTAAAAAATAAATAATAATAAACATTAAACTTAAACAAGTTTCAAAAAAAAAAAGAACAACCAAAAATTAAAAAACACATGTAATGATCAAATCATAAATAAAAAATATTTAAATATTTCTCTTTAACAACCAAAAAAATAATTAAAACAAGAGGTCAATGACCTTGAAGCTGTACTGGTAGGTTTTGATAGCTAGCTCAGCATTCCTGTGAAGTTTCAGATGCGCCTTAAAATCCAATTCAAATTCATGAAAAGTAGTTTCAGAGGAGTAGTCGTTATAAGTTTTTATTACTATATAACTCTATGTAAACAAGGATGGCCACTGGCAGCCATGTTTAATGTTGAATCAAAATAATTTTCAACAAGGATCCATTCTCGCCCTCGATCGATACTAGTATCATCTCTCGTGTTTGGCGCTTGTAATTATGGGGGGAAAATAGTCCGGTCAGGTGATTTGTATAATATAGTTAGGGACCAAAACCCAGGTTTTAGGACCCAATCTAGACACGCTGGACAAAAGCATCAAACTTTCCTCAAATGTGTGTTTTATATTTCTATGTACTTTTAAAGGTTCGTGAATCCCTAAATGTATTAGGATTATATGCATACCGAATTACCGCACCGCGGATGAAGTCCTGAAAAATCAGGAGGGCACCTGCCGAATATCAGTGATGAATTTGAAAAATTCGAAATGACGTCAGTATGAACAAGGACCAACATCATGTATTGCTGATCATTTTAGAAAAAGTCCCTTATCAAAATCATTTATAGTTTTCAAAAAGTTAGTTGCTACAAATTAGTTTTTAAAAATCTACTTTTAGCAATGGCGGTCATCTTGAAATTCCGTCCGACCTTAATATATGCTAGGATCAACTAAACAAACATCAAGAGCAACATTCCTGTGAAGTTTCATGAAAATCTGTCAATAGTCGCCTAAAAAAAAAGCTTACGGACAGACGGACGACGCACCACAGCATAAGCGCCGAGCTAATAAAGTAGAATTAAAATTAAGAAATAATAAATATGTACCTGTATTTTATCGGTGAATAAAATAGTTAGTCGTTTGGATGCGAGTAATTAAATCACTCGTTCTAACGCACTCGTGATTTAATTACTACGCATCCGAACTCCTAACTGTATTTTATTCACCGATGAAATACAGGTAGGTACTTATTTATTATTTTGATTCTAACACAACAATAACCCCATTGTTTACGCTATTGTTTGGGCACTATATATTATCTCGGAGGTCAAGATAATCAGGCTGCTATGTTTACAGGCTCTTCCATTGGGCGCCTCCGTATGCAAAATTCTGTGTTTCAATACACTAGTAGTCACGTGACAAACAATTAAGTCGTTGATTACGTCATATAGCTTGCGCTGTATGATGTCAAACGTTCTCAGCTTGTTCAAGATGCTTATTAATGTTATATGTACTGATGCATATGATGGGTTTATATCGGGGTGAGCGCACGGATTGGGAGTATGGCAAGGTTTTTGTAATTAACATTTCATTAAAATTACTGTTGAGTTTGTCTTCGTGACGTTTATTTACCAAGTGCCATCATGAAACGCGGCGCTTCCAACGGATGAAATATACGCGGGGAATTAATGGAACAGCTGTATTTTATCGTAGAATAATATACAGCTGTCTCTCTTCTTTGTGTATATGAAAGACTGCGGAGGTCGTGTTCGAATAAATAATAATAAATTTGAACTCACGACCCCTAGTTCCTAATTTGGAATATTTAAGAAAATCAAGGGCCATTACTGTGGTGTAACTGGTCTGATCAGGCTGAGAGGGCTGGCGTTGCGCAGTCGGTAGCACGGCGGATTTGTAACCAGAGGCCCCGGGTTCAATCCTCCATGGTGCCACTGAGTTTCGTCGGTGTGTTCTTGGGCAAGACACTTTCCCATAGCCTCGTCCGTCGGATGGGGACGTAAACCGGATGGTCCCGTGTATCGGTATATCCTCCAAGCATGTTAAAGAACCATAGGAATCTATTCGATAATAGGATTAGGGCACGTTTCCCGGATTTCTATGTATCCTTTCGCTCTCTCTGGGGCGGCTCTAAATAACCTATACTGTGTTGATGAGCTGTTAAACAACATTCAGTTCTGATCAGGCTGGTTTTTGAACTTCGCCAAGCTTTCCTAGATACAAATACACTGACAAAGTTTGGTAAAGATCAACTTAAAAATGAAAGCCCTATCTTGTTAACAAGCAAAAGTTACCGATCGAAGACATATATCTTTGAACAGTACATCTTCGAACCATCTATTAACGCATTAATATGACCATGACTGTGAATATAAAATAGTGAGCTTCCATATTAGTATTAAAACTTTGTCTCGTAATTTTGCATGATGTTGTCACAGTTGTTTTGACTAGTTCATTTAAAGGGACACATGGCCATCTTGAGTTTTATTAAAACATTAAAATTGGCTCCTCGATTTACTTATTCTGCGTCATTTTTACTTTAAAACTGCTTGCATATAATTAAATAAAAATTTGAGATTTCAATTTTCTTCATTATTTTACCATTTTTTTAAACTATATTGTTGGTGCAATATTACAAAAAGTTAGTAATATGTAAAAACAATTTGCTTTGAACTATTCTAACAATTAATATTAATGATTGAACAAATGCAAGTTAAGAGAAAAACTAACGGGACGCCGTGGGTTTTTAAAAATTCAAGATTGCCATGTGTCCCTTTAAGATTGCCATGTGTCCCTTTAAAGGGACACACGGCAATCTTGATTTTTTAAAAACTCACGGTGTCCCGTTATTTTTTTCCTAACTTGCATTTGTTCAATTATTAATATTAATTGTTAGAATAGTTCCAAGTAAATTGTTTTTATATATTATTGACTTTTGATAATATTGCAGCAATAATATATTTAAAAAATATGTAGAATAATGAAGGAAAACAATTTGTTTTTATTTAAATATATGCAAGAAGTTTTTAAGTCAAAATGATACGGGATTAAGGGATTAATAAATCACGTACTAATTATAATGCATGAAATAAAACTCAAGATTGCCATGTGTCCCTTTAAGCTTGAACTTAAATGTATTTAACACTCCCTTGAAGGAATACGGTTGATTTTTTGACCGTCACTTTCCTGGTGGAAAGCTATTGCTCTCGCATCCAATATGTCTCAATAGAAAACAGCTATTCCAATGTCTTAAAATACACGGGCCATAGTTGTCTCTCTAATACTTTTTTATCATTTTTTTTTATATCATTCTCACAAGACACTATTGTTGGTTCTAGAGCAATGGGAATAATATATTCACTTGGCATTTGTGCGCTTTTAAATGCTGGTAGTAAATGGCAAATTTCATGAAGCGCGTTATCTTAACTGTACATCAGACAAATTGTCATTTATTTTGCCAATGTCGCTCTTATATAATGTCTACATTTGTGGTGTTTGTGGTGTTAAAACTGCTTCAAATGGATTGCACGGAAGTGACGTCCCGTGTTCTGCACTTTGTACATTTTCGGAGGATCCCCGTACATGTACTTCAGGTAGTCAACCTGAAAGAGAAAAAAATATTTTTGTCATCCAGAAAGGGTAAAAACAACTGAAACACCCCTTTCATGAATTATTCAACTTAAAGGGACTAGAGGCAATTTTTTATTTAGTGTGATTGGTGAATATAGCACCCTTAGTTAGCACTATATATACATTCTCTTGTAGTATTTCATTTGACCCTCCCATAAAAGTAAATATTTTCCATCTTTTTATGGCCCCGAACAATTATAGTAATCGCACCGTCCGTCTGTCCGTCCCATCCTGTCCGGATTCTGTCTGTCCGTCATTCCGCTTTTCGTGTCCGGACTGTACCTTCAAAACCCCTGCATGGATTTTTGATTAACTTGGCACAAGTGATCACCATAACAAGATGTGTCGCGAGCAAAACCCAGGTCTGTACCTCAAAGGTCAAGGTCACACTTGAAGTTCATAGGTCAAAAACAGATATGCAATTTAGTGTCCGGACCGTAACGTCACAACCCCTGCAGGGATTTTTAAATAACTTGGCAAAAGTGATCACCATAACAAGATGACGTGCAGTGTTTTTTTTATGTCTAATTTGGGACCGTTATTCGGCCCCTTCACAGTGCCAAAAAGTATACTTTTTTCACAATTATATCCAAAAAATTCACAATCTGAAAACAAAAAAACAACAAAAAAACAGGCAGTAAGGATACTAGTCTTAATATAAGCTGGTGTCAAAACTAGTCTGTATTTACCAAAAACAAAACTTAAAACCAAGGGATATTAAACTGTGAAAATAAAAGTGAAAAAAAAATCTTTTTCTTTTGTTATAATATTTCATAATTTTCACAATTTCTAGAAAAATGTCGCTATTTTTCACAATGGCACAGGCTGCATTCACAAAACACATAAAAAAAACACTGATTTGTCGCGCGCAAAACCCAGATCCGCACCTCAAAGGTCAAGGTTACACTTGAAGTTTATACAGGTACGCAATTTCGTGTCCGGACCGTAACGTCACAATCACTGCAGGGATTTTTAAATAACTTGGCACAACTGATCATCATAACAAAACGATGTGTCGCGAGCAAACCCAGGTCGTCAAGCTCACACTTGGAGGTCAAAAGTCAAGTTGTGTCCGGTCAATAACTCTGGCATTCATGGACGGATTTTCAAATAACTTGGCACAAGTGCTCACCACAACAAGGCGATGTGTCACGCACAAAATCCAGGTCTGTGGCCCCAAGGTCAAGATCACACTTTTAGAGGTCAAATCGTGTCCGGTCAATAACTTTTGCATGCCTGGACGGATTTTCAAATAACTTGGCACAAGTGCTCACCACAACCAAACGAAGTGTCGTGCACAAAATCAAGGTCCATGGCTCCAAGGTCATACTTAGAAGTCACTTCGAGGGCATATTATTCACTTAGTGATATTTCTTGTTCTGTTTAATGTTTCAGTGTAAAATATTTACACATGTTTGAATTAAGAAGTTTTTTTTTCCTACTCTTTTGCTTTTGGAATAGTATAATTTTTTGGGACCACTTATATAAGGGGGAAAAACACTGCTCATTTTAACTGATATCTTTCCCTCAAATTCCAATAGATCCACTATTTGTCAGGTGAAAACGTTTAATCCATCATTAACGGTCACGTCGAACGATATAAATATTTAACTGAACTGAACTGGGTTTTAAGGCGCACCAACACATGAAAGGTTATATGGCGCCTAACAGGAAATAACTTGCCAGGCTCATCCTCCATTTACATCAAGATAAAATACGGAGAATGGGCTTAGAATCTTTTCACCTGCAGAACTGCAGAGTTGCTGCAAATTCTATAGTAGACACTACATTTACGATGGAGCCACGTTTTCACGTTTGCATTTAAGAAATATGTTTTCATTCATACAAACTTTAACATGTTTTAACCCCCTGTGTTAGAATCGCTAATGGCCGTGATTCTTTTTAAGTAACTTATCTCCACATTAAATTATAATAAATGATCTTATTGTTTGGGGCGCTATAGTTTTCGCCAAAGGTTTGTTTTACTTTTCAGACACAATTTGATAACCGGAAGTGCCTTAATAAGTTTTATATAGTGGTAAAACAGACATTTTAGTGGTAAATGACGTATTTTTAAAATTGGTCGAGAAATAAAAAATTCACACGCGAAAATGGCTTTTTATAGGGCATATTTATATTGATACAAACATTGTCTCCATCAAAAAATGTTGTTGTTTTTTGGAATTTCTATCAAACAAATGTTTAACTTGTTGGACAAGTCTCTAGTTATGGACGCTTCTTGCGAAAAATTGGGTAAGTATCGTTTTTTGTCTAAAATGTTTTGGATGCTGCATACAGTCGTCATTGGTCATTCTGTACCCTGGCCATCAGATGTTTTGTACCCTGTACTCAGTTTACATGGTCCATGTTCAATTACGTGAAGAATATGTATGCGTTCGAAATGTTCAATGTATGGGCATGAACAGGGGCGTAGCTGGCCTTTTTGAAGCTGCAGGTCCGCTTAATTTCTGAGCACTGTCCCCCAGAATTGTTTTGACAGTGTATCTGGCGCAATCTCGCGATGCATTTAAAATGCTAAAACATACATGTTTTGCTTAATTGTAATTAGACACACCTCCCACTCGCAGTGTTTATTGCAGATTTGGCTTTACCAGGGAGTAAGTATACATGAATTTCTTGGAATTTCTCAGAATAATCTGCAGGCCCGGGCCTGCAGTGCCTTAGTGCAGCTACACCACTGCTGAGTTAGTCGTGAAAAATCAAAAAATGTGAAAACACTAGTAAATGCCATGAAATTCAGGTCAAGGGTATGAATGTCCAAAAGCAGGGAACAAAATGCTCATGGTCAAAAAGAAAAATAGATGTCTTTTCTATGCATGCTCTTGGTACTCTGTAGGCATTTTTTTCCAAAGGTCTCCCTGAAACCCCAATACATGTGTTTATAAATGTTGAATACTCAATCAATCCGACATAGTACACATGCAAAAAGGAGTGTCAGCAAAAGAATTATTAAAAACTTACCAGTTCAACATTGTCCAAGTTCCAGTCAGTCAGTGACAGTGTTTATAGCTGTGTTCCATTTTCGTGCATCTCCTGATGCTTCGGGAGTCTTTCCAGCAATTAGTTGTATTTTAGCAATAATTATTTCATTCTTGAACTCTGCCAGGACCTGTATAATTTTCACCACAGACTGTCAACAGGTGAAGACGATCTTGTTGTTGACAATTTGTAGAGGTATTTTTTTACCTGAGCACCGTCCGGCCAGAAACAAACATTTTAATTTTTCAGATGTCACTGGGTGTTGTTGCTTGCCGATTTTAGTATCTTGTCGGTCAACACTATTATTGTCAAACATACCATTCGATAGAATATATAATTCTTCTGTCAAAAAACATATTTTTATATCGATATTCCTCTTCGTATTTTGCACAAACACCCACATAGAAACTGTGCGGGATTTTCCCCACATTTTCCTATGCGGCTTGTCATGAGTGTGTATTCGGTAGGACCAAAGTAGACTGGTACCCGGTAGGCAGTATAGTCTACTGGTCTCCGAATTCACACTCATGATTGCAGGGTTACTTGAAGTCCCGCCCGCGAAGTATTTATCAGCCACTATATAATCCTGCTGGACTTATTTTATTTCTTCAATATAGTTCACGAAATATGTATTGTCATTCCAGTACTGACACCTGCATACAAACTAAGTTCAAACATACATGCGATTTAACATGTTTTCTATTGATAAAGAATTGTTATTTTTCAGCAGTGGAGATGGCAATTCGGATTATTCTACCGCACTTCCATTAAGTTTAGGAATCGTATTTGGTAGTTTGTTCTTGACTTGCCTTTTTGTGGGATGCCTGATTTTTTGCCAACGGAAGCAAAAGAGATTACAAGAGAACAATGGTCATAATTTGTCAACTGCTGCCAGGATAACTACACAACCTGAAAATAACATCTCATCTGCAGTCAGCTCAGGGGAAAACAACGGATTTTCTGATCTACCTCCTTCATATTATTCTCTAATGAAAAATAGTAACACTACACAAATTGGACAAGATTTGATTAAGTCCCCGCTACCGCACTCAAACATGGAAGCTTCAAATGATAATATCAAGTTAGCAAAGTCTTGCAAGGCAGGGGTCCATCATGCTCATATCTGGACTACTTCTGAAGGAAGGGAAGTAACGCATACGTGTAAGGTTAAATGTAAGAGGGTCAGCAATGGACGCATACGCACTGATGCTTCTTTATAAGCCGGAAACCCGACAGTAAATGGCAGATTGCCATTTTTGTGAATAACAAAGTAAAATACTTTTTGTTAACATGGGAGTCTCGTCACTGTTATGTGGCCTCTATGGATTGTTTCTTGGTTTTGTCAAGGGTTTATATTGAGGAGTTAAAGTGAAATTATTTATTATCGTTTCATGTTTTCATTTTGTATAACTATTTATAACAGAACATTTGCTGAATCTTTGCTTGTGGATAATTTGTAGCGTGACTACATTGCATATATCAAGCGCAAAATGTGAGTGCAAACATTGAATCGGAAAGTTGGTGAAATTTAAGCGGGCAAGTATTTTAGTGAATTTATGTTAAAACGTATATGCCTACTTTACGACATGGGTATGATAATATGTTGGTTCCAAGGAATCTGTGATAGTATATTGTATTGTTTTTTATATTGATATATTTATATACATTATCCAACATTGAATATAAATATGAATCAACTACTTCTTATAATGTATTTATTAACCATTTAGAAGAAGGAAATAAGTGGGTCTATGGCATTTACTATCCGGCCATGCAAAAAAGTGTATGATAATGGACCTTTGGAAACGGCCGAGCACGACACATACGAAATATTGCAGTCTCGGTTTGATTGAGACTGTTCATGAGCGGTAGTGAAATATGCTAGCTACCGCTCACGCCCTCTAGCCCCGGGTTGAGCAGAACTTAATATTCATTAAATCAACAGCAAACAATTTTAACCATCCCGAAAATGGCATGCATATGGCGGTGGACATGGAGTATACTCCTTCCCCATGTCGTACGACGTATGGTCCTAGTATCTAATAAAATGAAATGCCCCGAAGAGCGAAATAAACATAATGGAATTTAGTTGGGAGCAGCAGTTATATAGACATTGTGTATTTAATAATTATACAGTTATTGTATACGTCCTTACAAAGCTTGGCTTCGTTCTGTAAATATATCTTCATTTATTGGGGTCTCACTATGAACTCACAATTAAGTTAGATGGTATTTCAGAGTGTCTTCGGCAAACAGTAGCCGTGAGAATCGTGGCTCTTATGTTAGTATGTACCTACCATAGAGCAACCATTCCTTTGTTTTAGAGAATAGGTGGGACCTCGCAACGAAACCATACTTTCCGGCAATGTTTCTGAAAACGTGGCGCAATGCCTGCATAAACATCCGCTGTATTTCAATAGAACGTACCTTAATTACACACCTGCATGCATAAACTTGCCAAATAGTAGAATATCACGCCGTTGGAGTATGTTTTTTTTTGTAAGCCCCCTATAATTCAGACATTTCGGTATTTATATTGGATATATCTTGCTGCTCACTGCTCACATGTGATCTCGTCCGTATTTGGAAACGTTTCCCCTCACAACTCACACACGTGACTCTGTCAGGCTATCTTGTTTGACTTTTTTGTGTGTATTTCAGTTGTAATCATGCGTAGGGCGAATACGGAACGAGATCGCACGACAGCAGCGATGTTTTTCGAAAATAACTACCGAAAATGTCTGAAATTATATAGTGGGTCACAAAAACATACTCGATCGGCGTGCTATTCTTTTCTTTGGTGATTGTTATGCATGCAGGAGTGCGCGGAAGGGGAGGTGCGAACATTTGAAATTTAGAATTATTCTTCATTAGCTTACCACATATTTTAATTCATTACTTATGCATCCCAACAATTAGGAATATTGTCAAACCGATTTATTTTGAACTTGAATTTGAGAAAAACAGTTTGGGATATATAACCTGATCGGGTTTATGTTGCAATCATCAAACATCACATTGATTGATTTCTAAATGTAGGGTCTATAAGTAAGTAAATTAAGTAAGTAAGTATTTTATTATAGTGACATGTGCATAATATACAATACAGTCATAGTACAGAAGGAAATAAATAGCACCCGGCCCAATGGGTCTATAAGTCTCCTATAGTTAACAGTTTATAATGTTACAATATATACAATTAAATGAATTGAAATGACATAATTATACTGCCTAAGGCTTGAATAAATATAAGGCATGAATAAGCTTTAATTAGAATGTTATCAATAAACATTTAGAATTGTGACGACAAGTTATATTGAAATTATGTTTTTTAACATAAATCAGTATTTATGAATAAATAACAGTTTTCCTCTTAAATATGCTTTAGCAATATATTTTGATACTTTTCTCGGATGGTTATGCAATAAAAATGAGAGTTTATCATTAACATGTAAGTTCAAATAAATGCCGTTATGTAAAATATCTCCAAACACATCGTTTCTTATATGACTGTAAAGATCACAGTTAAATAAAAAAGTGTATTTCATCTTCAATAGTGTTTATATCACAAAACTGACAAAGTCTCTGTACTGGGGATTCACCAGTATATCGTCCTGTCTCTAATCTCAGTGGTAAAATACCACATCTAAATTGACATAACACTGATCGTGCGTTTTTCTTGAGATTAAGTAAAACATACATCACAACTGAAGATTGCTTAAAGCCTGTAAGTCCGAATTGAAATGAATTGAATGTTGTTTAACGGCTCATAAACACAGTATAGGTTATTTAGAGCCGCCCCAGAGAGAGGGGAAGGATACATAGGAATCCGGAAACCGTACCCTACTCTTATTATCGAAGAGATTCATATGGCTCTTTAACGTGCTCGGACGATAGACCGATACACGGGACCGCCCGATTTACGTCCCCATCCGACAGACGAGGCTATGGGAAAGTGTCTTGCCCAAGAACACACCGACGAAACTCAGTGGCACCACGGAGGATTGAACCCGGGGCCACCGGTTACAAATCCGTCGTCCGAAGCTTGGGGAAATTGTGGATATCAAGTGACCACAGGTCGGCATAGTAGCATTAACTTGTGACATAGAAATAACGGATTTATTATTGAAATTGTTTATCAGACTTAATTTACACATAACTTGCTTAATATCATAAGTCCAGTTATTAGCACAGATGTTGTTATCATGAATAAATGCTGTTTTTAGTAAGTCTGTTATTATCCATGGTAATCAGTCTATTCCACAATCGGATCATCGAACCCAATCGTCTGTAATCGCTTGGTATCCACCCCGTATCACCGGCCAGAGCCAGCGTAGGCGCAAATCGATGTACCCCCAGGTAATAACGCATAGCACGATTCTGAACGTTGCCTATACGCTGAAAGTGTTTATTCTCCCAAACAGAGGCGCAGTAGTCCATAATCGGTATTACACATGAGTTTTTCAAACGAGCGGAACCCAAAGTCTTTATAACTGTGTATTTTACTTATAATGTAGGGTCTATATTTATAACTATGCCATGTATATCTTTGTATTGGGTTTCAAAAGAACGGTATATGGTAGGTGACGTACGGTGTCTTTTAATGATGTAGAAAACATAACTATCCCTGATAAAATCAACAAATTGAATTGAAATAAAAAATAAAATAAAAAGCTCTGTCGCAGATATTACACTAGTCTACAATTAATTTATTCTGCATTATTTGAACTGCCTCTAATTTCTTTTACATGGAATACCTACAACTGCATTTATCCATGCTCAAGGGATGAACGCCCAAAACTGTTAAACCTGGCATTGATGTAATAGCTCCAGAATATATGAATGTGTTAAACTTCCCGAAGAGCCTCAGCATGGTATTCACAAATGGAGATATTGTCATGAGGCGATTTGCACCAGATGATAAAACAGAGGTAAGGAAAAATAACAATCAATGACTTCAATATTGCCAAGAAAATATTGGATGCTCTACAAACCCCATATGCAGTGACATTAATGACCCAACGGTCATCATTTGAAAAACTTGGTAGAGAACCATAAGCTAAAACAGTACTGCATGTAAAATATTAGATTTCTAGGTATTGTAGTTTCGGAGAAGATTTTAAACTGTTTCCTATATAATCCTGTGTAAAACAAATGACCTGCAGGCAGGGACATTTTTTCATTAAATTTAAAATATTAGTTATAAATATAAATATATAATTATTGCATGAAGGAATTCAACTTCCTTTGTCTTACAGGTGATGTTCAATTTTGTTGGCAGTTTGGAAGAGGCTAGTGAACACTTCGAGATCTGTTTTGCCAGTGAACCTCCATTTGACCTCCTCTCCTCTAGATTATTGTCGGATATTGGGGTGACTGGCAACACATTACTTCATGTAAAATGGCTATCCGGGTATGAACCTATTGGTACACCGACAGTACTGGTGAGGACCGCATTATTACCTCCTAGATCACTGTCATCACCTCCCAGGTCACAAGTACCAGCTCCTCCCAAATCACCTCTTCAACCTCATAGAATTAATGTGATGGATGTACCAAGGTACAGTACTAACAGGAAATATTTTGGAGTTTAGGGTTTAGGGGTTTGACATCATTCAGTGTAACTCCACAATTTATACAGGTGTATACATTTACATATAGATCAAATTAAGTCTTTTGGTGTGGAGCTGGGGGTGGGGGAGGTGTTGTTTGGGTGGTCTAATATTTAGTATTTAATATATTTAGTATTTAATAAAACAACTTATTTATAAGTCTCTGATTTATAAACAATGCCATTTTACTTGCTATTAACAAAAACAAAAAGCAAGGTTTAAATATCTCTATTTTTGTATTATCTCAGAGAGATGACCACTGCCACATACATGATTGAAGACTTCCTTCCAGAAGTACCGCCAGCTGGCGATGCTGGTTAATATTCTTAAGACTTAACATCCGTTGCGATTAACAAGTCAACTCTGACCTTTAAGAAGAATACTGCTTAAGAATGTTGGCCAGGCCAGTTTTAACATTTCCTTTAATTTATTTTTTAAATCATACTTTTATTTGATAACATAATTGCTTCATGTAAGATATAGGACAGTAATATACCAAATGTTCCATATGGAGTTCGTCATGTTTGGCCATTTTTATCAAGAAATAGGATGTATGTTGCAACTTTGAGTAGAATTTATCCTTTTGCTGTAAACAACATAGGATTTTGTTTTTTAATTAGTTGAAAACATTATATAAAAGTACATAATGAGGTAATTTTATACAAGATCTCAATGTCAAAATGACGCGTATAGTTTTACAGAGAACATTTCGAAATAACTTCAAAATGTTTGTAATATAACAATTTTTAATATAAATTCATAAGAATCCTGGTGACTTATATATATGTTTAGTTGTTTCGAACGAAATGACATTGCACCTTGTCATATACACGTTTTTAAAAACAATGAGCAGTAGAACATACTTTATTATCTTAAATTATCACTTCAGATCAGAGTTCACAATGTTTTGTTTCATTATTGTCCGTTGATAATATATTTATTTAAAAAGTAATCATTACCACGTGTTTATGTGATTTTGGTTGACGTGACAATCTGTCTATCAAACTCCTGATGTTCATCATTTATTGGTCCTTCCCAATGGTCTGTAGAAGACGTTTTCATATAGGTTTGGGGAGAGTTCCGATATACACCCTGAAATAAAGTGTTGCTCTGTATAAATAAAGATATACAAATGTATGTAATACTAACGAACACAATACGCGTATTTGTGTTATAAGAAAAATAATAAAAATACACACAGTACATGTACAATGTTTAAGTTTTCGAACATACTACATAATAATTACATTATTTGTAAAGAAAGTTATACTGAATATATTGACGATATATTAAGAAATTTCTAGTGTTGAATACCCATGAAACTAATATAATTTAATTGTGATTTCAAAAGTGTTTTTTACTTTTTAAAGGTATATTGCAAAACTGTGGGAAATGGGACTAAGATACCACGCATCTAGACGTGTCCGTAACATATTTAATATTTATTGAATGGGACAATATGCAAAGTGTTTATCTTCGCTATAATTTTCAGCGCCCAAATAAACAAGTCGGCGTAAGTAAACGTACATTCCATCAAACGGAGATCTCTGTCAATAAAGTCAACATCCGGACAAATAAGCAAACAATACACCTAAATTAGTTGTAAACATATACAACTACATAATTAGAAAAAAGAGTATGAAAGGAGAAATTTGGAAAACGCCCAAAACGATGCATATAAACCATATATTGCAGTCTCGGTGAGCTACCGTTCACGTCCTCTAGCCCCGAGTTGAGCAGAACTCAATATTTTAAACGTTAGAAATAACTTAGGATGTATCCAGAGTTGTAGTGAACAAAGACAGCCGTTGCAGTTGAAAATAAAACCAGTCTTGGGCACGACCAAGAAAACGTATGCACCTACCTCCCTTGTCAAGGTTTCAGAAGGAGCAATCATAGAATTCCACGAGGTTTTCCAGTCAACGCACAGAGAAAATTGAAGCGTTTTTACTGACTACGGAGGGTTTCATAACTAAACATGAAGGGCGTTGCAATACTGAAAGATTATTCTGTTTTATAAATCTAACACATAAAAACATAGTATGTCAAAGGAATCTTCGATAGTTTCCAAAATGTACTGAACACTTGTTAAAAGCGGCAATAATAAAACACATTATACAACAATAGTCATCTATTAAAATAACATACATGACTTACACCTTCTTTTTTATTTAGGCTACGTGCTAGGGAAGAGGAAATCGTCATTTGGTTGTCCTCGCTGTATGTTAAGATACCAGAGGAGACCGATTCTAGATTCCGCCGTTGCAAATACTGCATCCTTGTGCGAGACAATGGAAGTTTTTTCCCCGTTTTTTTGACAACTTTTCGTCGATTAAATATGTCATATTTAGTTTGTTGCTCTGCTATAATGTCCATATCTGGAAGGATACGTTCACTTGTGTCTTCCTGTATTTCATCTTCAACATCCCCAATATTTACTTCCGTTTCTGTATTTTCTTTCTCTGCTTGTTTCTCAATCTCTTCATTTTCAATTCGCTTTTAAAAATTAATACGTGAGTTTTCTTTATTATAGGTTTAGTGAAATAAAGTCTGGAAGCAATCATGTTAGTTCAACCATCGTATGCATGCTCTTGAAGATAGTAAGTTATAAATGTAAAAGAACATATTTTAAAAAATGATGTATATACCTTTGTTCAATAATATTTTGCTAGGTTTGTTTGTTTTGTTAATATAATCATTATTTTTATTATTCGTATTATTATTATTATTATTAGTAGTAGTAGTAGTAGTAGTAGTAGTAGTAGTAGTAGTGGTGGTTGTGGCGGCGACGGCGGTGTCGTCGGCGGTGGTGCTAGTAGTAGTAGTAATTGTAGTAGTAGTAGTAGTAGTAGTTGTAGTGGTAGTAGTAGTAGTAGTTGTTGTTGTTAGTCGTAGTAGTTAGTTTTACTAATATATTAAGTACATCGAATAACACAACACGCAGGCTATTTAATAATTTGAACTTAATTATTGAGACAATTTTATTTTAAATGAATGTATTCTATATCTAGAAAGAAATACAGTTAAGAGTAAATACTAAATTCAGTTAGTGCTAGGAGGTGTTGCTTCCTAAATTACCTCTCATGAACAGACTTAATTAAAACTAGTCTGCTACTTAATTCTCTGTTTTGTGTTTGTTGCTTCCAAACGGTCTTCCTTATCAGTATGTATTGGTATTCGTACGTCTTAATAATTATGTACCGATATCAGTAATGTTTGTTTTAAATGCACGTTTTTATGTTGACTGCCTTTTGTGAATCATACAGTTCCTCTTCGGAATTTGCATATATTTCTATATGATGTCATTTACAAACTTTGTGAAATATTTAATTGTAAACAGTTTGTGCAATACGTAAGAAAAAAAACTGTTTGGGAAATAAAAAAATACGTTATAATCCTATTATTTTGTATGGCAATGCACGGATAGTTTAGACATAACTGTATACATTTTCTCTTAGTACGATTCCCAGACAAAGTGGGGGCCACTTTAAAGCAACTAACCCACCAAATAACGGCAAAATTTCCATAAAAAACGTTAATCAAAACACTATCCAGGTGTTCAGGTCATATAATAAAATATATGTACCGATTAAAAGTATAGGTTTATTCACGGGTTATTAAGACAGCCGTGATTGAATATGCGGAAAATGAATTATGAGCCGTTAACTCTAAATTCGACACTCACAGTTTTGAGGTTTGACCTGTCTGGTTAAAGCCGTTTATATTGTGTCTATAGAGTTTGGATTCTCAAAATATGTAAGTTATATATATACCTCGACGTCAGAAACGGTGTAAATATTTTTCAAAATTTTACTTTTGTTGGTGGGATAGCTACTTTAATTTAAGAATCATGTGTGAAGTGGTGTAGCTACATATACTAGCAAGGTTAATTTTAGGAATCCAGTACATATTTGGGAGTTTGTTTTGCGGTTTCGTCCAATCCAGTCTGTCAAATACATGCTTGAAAACAAAATCATCCTCAGTGAAAAAAACTAAAGTGTAAGATTGAGTGCTTTTGTTGAACCTCTAGAACCCCAGTACCTTGTTTAACGCCCTCCAGCCCACGGCCCACCCCACACTCCAGCGGCCTTTTTATGATTATTATATGATTCTCATATGATACCTATAATATTATAATTATATATAAGGAGTAGTACAATCTCATATGATACCTATAATATTATACTTATATAAAAGGAGTAGTACAATCTCATATGATACCTATAATATTATACTTAAATAAAAAGGAGTAGTACAATCTCATATGATACCTATACTATTATAATTATATATAAGTAGTAGTACAATCTCATATGATACCTATAATATTATAATTATATATAAGTAGTAGTACAATCTCATATGATACCTATAATATTATACTTATATAAAAGGAGTAGTACAATCTCATATGATACCTATAATATTATACTTATACAAAAGGAGTAGTACAATCTCATATGATATCTATAATATTATACTTATATATAAGGAGTAGTACAATCTCATATGATACCTATAATATTATACATATATAAAAGGAGTAGTACAATCTCATATGATACCTTTACTAATATAATTATACAAAAGGAGTAGTACAATCTCATATGATACCTATAATATTATACTTATATAAAAGGAGTAGTACAATCTCATATGATACCTATAATATTATACTTATATATAAGGAGTAGTACAATCTCATATGATACCTTTACTAATATAATTATATAAAAAGGAGTAGTAAAATCTTATATGATACCTATAATATTATACTTATATAAAAAGGAGTAGTAAAATCTTATATGATACCTATAATATTATACTTATATGAAAGGAGTAGTACAATCTCATATGATACCTATAATATTATACTTATATAAAAAGGAGTAGTAAAATCTTATATGATACCTATAATATTATACTTATATAAAAAGGAGTAGTAAAATCTTATATGATACCTATAATATTATACTTATATGAAAGGAGTAGTACAATCTCATATGATACCTATAATATTATACTTATATAAAAGGAGTAGTACAATCTCATATGATACCTATAATATTATACTTATATGAAAGGAGTAGTACAATCTCATATGATACCTATAATATTATACTTATATAAAAAGGAGTAGTAAAATCTTATATGATACCTATAATATTATACTTATATAAAAAGGAGTAGTACAATCTCATATGATACCTATAATATTATACTTATATATAAGGAGTAGTACAATCTCATATGATACCTATAATATTATACTTATATAAAAAGGAGTAGTACAATCTCATATGATACCTATAATATTATACTTATATATAAGGAATAGTACAATCTCATATGATACCTATAATATTATACTTATATAAAAGGAGTAGTACAATCTCATATGATACCTATAATATTATACTTATATATAAGGAATAGTACAATCTCATATGATACCTATAATATTATACTTATATATAAGGAATAGTACAATCTCATATGATACCTATAATATTATACTTATATAAAAGGAGTAGTACAATCTCATATGATACCTATAATATTATACTTATATAAAAGGAGTAGTACAATCTCATATGATACCTTTACTAATATAATTATACAAAAGGAGTAGTACAATCTTATATGATACCTATAATATTATACTTATATAAAAAGGAGTAGTACAATCTCATATGATACCTATAATATTATACTTATATAAAAGGAGTAGTACAATCTCATATGATACCTTTACTAATATAATTATACAAAAGGAGTAGTACAATCTCATATGATACCTATAATATTATAATTATATATAAGGAGTAGTACAATCTCATATGATACCTATAATATTATACTTATATGAAAGGAGTAGTACAATCTCATATGATACCTTTACTAATATAATTATACAAAAGGAGTAGTACAATCTTATATGATACCTATAATATTATAATTATATGAAAGGAGTAGTACAATCTCATATGATACCTATAATATTATACTTATATATAAGGAGTAGTACAATCTTATATGATACCTATAATATTATAATTATACAAAAGGAGTAGTACAATCTCATATGATACATATAATATTATACTTATATGAAAGGAGTAGTACAATCTCATATGATACCTTTACTAATATAATTATACAAAAGGAGTAGTACAATCTTATATGATACCTATAATATTATAATTATATATAAGGAGTAGTACAATCTCATATGATACCTATAATATTATACTTATATAAAAGGAGTAGTACAATCTCATATGATACCTTTACTAATATAATTATACAAAAGGAGTAGTACAATCTTATATGATACCTATAATATTATAATTATATATAAGGAGTAGTACAATCTCATATGATACCTATAATATTATACTTATATAAAAGGAGTAGTACAATCTCATATGATACCTATAATATTATACTTATATATAAGGAGTAGTACAATCTCATATGATACCTATAATATTATACTTATATAAAAGGAGAAGTACAATCTCATATGATACCTATAATATTATACTTATATAAAAGGAGAAGTACAATCTCATATGATACCTATAATATTATACTTATATAAAAAGGAGTAGTACAATCTCATATGATATCTATAATATTATACTTATATAAAAAGGAGTAGTACAATCTCATATGATACCTATAATATTATACTTATATAAAAGGAGAAGTACAATCTCATATGATACCTATAATATTATACATATATAAAAGGAGTAGTACAATCTCATATGATACCTTTACTAATATAATTATACAAAAGGAGTATTACAATCTTATATGATACCTATAATATTATACTTATATAAAAGGAGTAGTACAATCTCATATGATACCTATAATATTATACTTATATATAAGGAGTAGTACAATCTCATATGATACCTATAATATTATACTTATATAAAAGGAGAAGTACAATCTCATATGATACCTATAATATTATACTTATATAAAAGGAGAAGTACAATCTCATATGATACCTATAATATTATACTTATATAAAAAGGAGTAGTACAATCTCATATGATATCTATAATATTATACTTATATAAAAAGGAGTAGTACAATCTCATATGATACCTATAATATTATACTTATATAAAAGGAGAAGTACAATCTCATATGATACCTATAATATTATACTTATATAAAAAGGAGTAGTACAATCTCATATGATATCTATAATATTATACTTATATAAAAAGGAGTAGTACAATCTCATATGATACCTATAATATTATACTTATATATAAGGAGTAGTACAATCTCATATGATACCTATAATATCCTATAATATTATCATTATATATAAAAGCAGTATTGTTTGGGGCGCTTGTTTCAGCCAAAGGGTTTTTGGACTTTTAAGATAAAATTAATCTACTACCTAAATAAATTTGTATATCAGAGAAACAGACATTTTTAGTGGTAAATAAAAATACCTTACTTTTCAAAATCGATTGAGAAATAAAAATTTCATGTGCGAAAGTTGTTTTGATGGGTCATTTTTCAATGCAAAAATTCTGCTGCATGAAATATTTGAAAAATATTTTTTTTTTAGAATATTTTATCCAAAAATGGTTTTAAATTGTTGGATATTAGTAAATTAAGACACACCCAGAAAGTTTTAAAGCAAAATATGAAGTATTACTGAAGTTATTTGATATTTCTTAATTTTCTGCTGTCCCACCAACAACGAATTTACATAGGAAAAGCCCCATCAAAAAATAATTTTTGGCTGTAAAATATTTATTTCTCAACCGATTTTCAAAAATAAAGTAGCTTTATTTACCACTAAAAATGCCAGTTCTTATGATATATAACTGATTATACGTACTGTTTAAATTAATCGATTTACTGCAGAAAAACCTTTGGCTGAAACAAAGCGCCCCCAAACAATAGTACAAATCTCATATGATACCTATAGTATAATAATAATTATATATAAGAATCATATGAGTTATCATGTACAAGTTGGAAATATATGTTCATGAGATTCATATGTAAATGTGCGTGTGTTTTAAAAATAAGGTGTTTATGCATGTATTCCCTATGAAAAATTATATAAACGACAAATGGTAAGGTGTTGCACAGAGAATCATATGTGGCTCCTTTTATAAAATAATCATATCAGATGCATATGATTCTCATATGAGAATGCCAATCATATGTTTAAGTATATATATATATGGAAAACTTGCCTATGTATTGCTGTTTTTATCGAAATTTATGCTGGAAAAATCTCACCGGAAACAGTATTACGTGATATGGTCTCATAATGTTAAGTTGACAAAGACCAAGGGACTCAGGGATATATATGGATCGTTTAGGCTTTAAATTATCAACTACGCTATCATTGTCATTTACCAGTTCCGGATCAAAATCAAGCCGCATCATCAGCAAAGAATTCAAATATATCAACAGTTTATTCACATCATTCTGTACATTTATTACACACCGACTCACTCGACAGTGATCATGACGACAGCGCACAAAAAAATGTCGGTATGCAAAAAAAAAAACTAAAAAAAAGTATCCACCAACAAGGGTATCTGGTTAAGATAATTCCAAATCACTGTATAATTGTTTTAATCGGAACCTCGGCTGAAACCTAAACAGAGCCTCGGTTCCGATCATAACACTTATACCCTCGGTATAAATTTACCCTATCTTTAACCGGACATTTTTGAAAAATTCAACACACACTTCCTTTGCAATCGTCGAGCTAAACGTTGTGTTATTATTTACATATTTATTTTGTGATTTCGTCCTCTTATAAACATGTCTTAAGGTTAAATACAGCACACGTGACTTTAATTACAACGACCATACTGTCGTCTATACCAAATAAAGGTATCCGCGTTTAACATAGGTGCTGTAAAACAGAGAGAATACAGCCAGTGAGATTGGAAAATACACGATTTGTCGATGTCATAAAAACAATATATATATATATATATATATATATATATATATATATATATATATATATATATAAAGTTTTGTTGGAACAGCTACCTCAGGAGGAGATACAATAATAGATGCACGTTCTAATTAAACATACCACTATCAGAACTGGAATCCAGACGAGGTGGATTTCTGCAGCTTTAAACCGCATGGTCATGTATACACTGAGCTACATGCACGAATAAAAAATCGGTACATGGTCATGTACACTGAGCTACATACACGAATAAATAAAAAATCGGTACATGGTCATGTACACTGAGCTACATGCACGAATAAAAAATCGGTACCACAGTCGAAAAACATTGCCTTTGCGACCAATGTAAAACCAGATCAACCTGTCCAGAATGTGCATACTGATCAGGGTTTACACTGTACCCACTCGGTAAGAATGTTTTCCGTAACACTTTATATAAAAAATATCACTGGAAGGTTTTGAATTTAAATTGTAGCAGACGACTTTTAAAATTGGCGGCAAATTTGGCGGCGAAAGTGTAAAGGGGATTATTTAAATGATTAGCTTGATCTGAGCTGCAGATGTAAGTGCTAGATGTTGTTAGACTACATACGTATACCTTTATTATACAATGTATTGTGTTAAAGGTACACAAGTATTTATCAGGCACTTAAATTAGCACATTGAAATATTAATACATTGTCGTTATGTCTTTCAAACTGCTTGCATATAAGCTATTTAAATAAAAAGAAATAAAATGAGAATAATGTTTTTTCTTCGTTATTTAACTACAGGTTGAATAACTATAGCAACATTTAGAAATATGCAATAGAAATTGCTTTCAACTATTCAAAAAGCTGTTAATAATGATTTGCAAATATGCAAATGATTGAAATTATGTAGAAAAGCTAAAGGGACGCCGTGCGTTTTAAAGAAGTTAAAAAACATCACCACCCTTTCTGTTGTTTTTTGTCTCTTTCATTGTATTATCAAGTCCTTGTTTGCAGTACACTGCGGACCTACGATGCCATTGCGTTCGGATGTGGTTTCTATAGGACCCTATATCTCATGTTCGAGGGTCACCAAACTATGTTACAGTACGCTATACCTTATGTAAGTACACATCAAGTGTTTTCGAACGCTTATACAAAAATGGAACGTCTAAAACAGAACATGCGTCTGAATAATTATGACCTTAAAAACTCCTTATCGATAACCACTGCACAACAACCCAACCATATTAGTAGTACACACAGCACGCATTCCATACCCGTTTATATGCATCTAACAGCGTTTCATTTTCTTCACTTAAGAGGCCAATGAGAGCTAAAATTATAAAATGTATAGAACAAATAATCAAAACACAAGGAATAATGTAATATTGTATTGGCAATACAAACAACTATAGTGAATCAAATAACAATATTAACACATCTTGAAAGGTACTCATTTCGCAGTTATCATGGTCACAAAGTCTGAAAGTAGATATAGTTTATATTTTAGAGTGTCAGCTTGTATTTCACAAAACACAAATTGAGAATATTTAATGTAAAATATTTACGAATAAAAATATACCAGTAAAAAACTATTGTTTTTCTACCACAACATGCTATCAGAACTGCTGCAGAATTTAAACAAAAACAAACAACACACGCAAAAACGAAAATAATCTAACACTAAAACAATGGCATATTCTAAGAATTCGATCAATTATTCGTTACTATGTTTGTCATTTTTCATTCCAAATACATGCAACACACGTATTCGACATACCTTCGTAATTTACACGACTTTCTCCGTTAGGATCAGCCTCCTCAATCATTTTATCAATCTCTTGTTCAGTGAAGTCTTGACCAAGGTCCTCTATAACATGTCTTAGCTTGGATCTGGTAATAAATCCATCCCCATCTTGATCTATTACTCCAAATGCTTCCCGTATCAACTCCTCAGGCGCAATCGACTGTAGTTTCTTCCCCATCAGAGCACACAATTCGTCAAACTCAACCTTGCCGTTATCTGTTGTTATCATAAAATATTCAGTTGTGTAATGTTTAAATAACATGCCGTTGTTTCTTTCCTCCACGATCTTTAAACTCCTTAACGTTTCTAAATTATGGCACTGACGATTGAAAAAAGAAAGAAAAAATTATGCTTTAAAAAAATAGTGTGTTCAAAATATGTAAGACATATGTATCCAGTATTTGTGTGAAAATAATGATAATTAAAGGGTATGTAGCGACACAGCCAAACCATCTTTATTATTGAGAGTTTTGAAATACTTGAATAAAGGTGAAAGAATTATCAAAATCGGATGATAAACAAAGAAGATATGATCATTTGAAGTTTCTGTTGAAACGGATATGGAAGTGGCCATTTTGGGAGCTATGACATCACGGTTCTAAATGACCATATATGGAATATTTATAAATATGAAAATTTACTGATTTTCAGGGAAAAAAATGACATCAACTAGTATGAAAAATATGTAATACTTAATGGCAATAATGATTTATATCACCAGTAAAAAAAAAAATCATTAATTTGCAGTGATTTTTTTCGTTTTAAATGATATTTATCAATATTCCATATATGGTAATATGGAACTATGACGTCATAGTTCTAAAAATGGCGGCTCCCATATTCGTTTTAGAACAACCTTTAAATGGTCACATCTTTTTTGTCATATCATCCGATTTTGATAATTCTTTCACCTTTTTCTAAGTTTTTCAGAACTCTCAATAATAGAGTTGTTTGGCTGTGTCGCTACATTCCCTTTAATCTGCCTGAGTCAAAGCCAAGTGTGTGGAAATTCTGGAAGTATCGCTAATAACAGCCATATATATTATAGTATATAGGGTGTAAGAGAATTAATATGATTTTCTTTTAAAGAAAGATATTTTTTAAAGAGAACTCGGAAATAGGATCTTAAAAGTCGTGTTTCCAGAAGTACATTAATTAATGAATTACCGAAGAATAAGTCCAACCACAAATATTCATTAACCAATATATGTGTAGCATACACGTTTAAGTACAAGAAGTTTCGGCCTGTGTATGTCGCATAACGGCGACTAGTAAATAATTCTTATTTTTTCACTAAATTGCACTAATTTAGTGTGCATTTTTGTTTTATATCACTTTCTTTGTTGATCTAGTTGTGATTTTTTGCAAGCATTGTCTTTTTAAAGTTATGAGTTTTGAATTGTGTTTGCTGACTGTGTTTATGTTTTTAAATGGTGTATTATTCAGAGAGAACAGATTGTTTTAGAAGTTACATAAAGCCCAGACCCCCAACCCCCCCCCCCCCCACCCCCACCCCCCCCACCCCCCCCCCCAACTCCACCCTCAAACACACAACACTCACACGCACACACACACTGTTCTGTAGATGTGTTGAAATCACATGGGCCATTTGTCATGAGCATGTAAGTTTATACTTATTTCAAACGGGCTTAGATACGAATGCCTATAATGTATATTTTTATTTTATGACATACAGAGCGCAATGTGTGTGTGTGAGGGGAGACCATTATTTCTTCTGAACTTGTATAGAAATTAATTCCGTTTAGGCAATCATTGATTATATATATAAATAGGAAAAAGGTAAATACTATTATTGTCCACTTTGTCGGATCATGACCTTACACTTCGGTTTCCGTAGGGTTGTATCCCAGCAACACTCATCACCGTCAGTAACATCGGCAGTAGAAATGGAATTATCCCCATCACTGTCAAACAAACTGAACGCTTCTTGGAACTCTCTGATGTTAACAAACACAAACATTTGAAGACTAGATACACAACCATGTCCAGATCTGTTGTTGTATGCCCTTTGGCAATTAATGTAAACTATCCTCTGTTTTAAATTCCGTCAACAAGCTACATTTAGAGCGACACATGTAAGA
>JAWPHD010016372.1:0-50199 GCA_037043455.1 Cyrtodaria siliqua
CTAAATAAGCTAAGTATTATTTTTTGTTTGTTTGTTGAAACCTTAACCACCGTACAAACTAAATTGGCCTAAGCGAGACAACCATTGTCAACGTTATCTTACTTTTTAATTCAAGCTAACGTCCCCTGGTTACGGCAGCCCAATTAAACGATCCTTTTCAAGTGGCAAAACTAGCTTTTAAAAAATCCCCACACTTACTACTCCTTGTTTATGTAATGGGGGAAATCCCATTGATGAAACAGAAAAAATGTACAAAGGGAAGCGAATCGGAGACAACTGACACTTGGCTTCGACAGGCTTTTTAAATACTTTGTGTTTTACTTATATATCGCCTTGTGTTAGTATGTTTTCTTATTTTAATTGGGATGACAATAGGATTTGATAATTAAAGTGGTATATGTAATCTCAAATCTCAAATTGCTTTATATGTCATAATATAGAATAGAATATAATATAATAGTGCTGTATTACCAATAAGGGGTCCCACAGGGGGCATAATACAACGTGTCAAATTTATCAATTAATGTGACCAAGCGGCCCAAGGGAGACAATTTTAGTCAAGTTACACTCAGAATAACAATGCGATGTAATGTTGCAGCATCATGATATAATAACCTGGTTGTAAATATAAATACTGCACTAGTAATAAGTAACATGTATGGAGAAGAGGAATAAACTATGGAAACAATTTTAGATAGTATTCTTCCCACAGTATCCCTCCAAATCGAGGCCAAAGTTAGTTTTAACAGCGCATAAGTTGTCAGCTTGACAGATTGCTTAAAGTAGACTTCTACTGGTCAATTTAATTAACTTTAAGAAGTTTTTTAATCTGTACTTTGAATCTACCTAAGCTGGTAGATGCCAATGATGATGAACCATTGTTGCACTTCAATAAGGTGGAAATAGATCCCTACCAAGAAGGTTTTCTTAAATAGTGTAGTCGGTACTTACAATCATTGGAGGGAGTTACTTACGATCATAGGAGGGCCAAGATTAAAGATTAAACCTAGCTAGGACACTCTCTGGGCGGTGGATCCGTAGTGGTGATCGGATCACTATGTGTCACAGTGTCAAAAAGACTTCCAGCTCTTATATATGCTCTCTTTTCTGCCACATCTAACTTGCGTGCATTTATGCATTCAGCTGCAAGACTGAACCGTATATCTAGAGCGATTCAAAATGTGTTCAACATCCTCCGTGCTGCCTGACCAGACTAATCTCACACCGTATAACCGGCAATTTGCATTTCCGTCGTTCCGTCGCCAATTTCGTTTCTGACCAATAACGTTAATATTTATAATCCGATCTTGATGAAACTTTAGGACAATATTTATGACTATACTATATAGGTCAAGTTCTATAACTAGCTAGGTCGCACATATAATGCTGGTGTTATAACCCTTGCTTTTTTGAAAACTCACTTTCGTTTCCGCCCAATAACTTCAATATTTATTATCCGATCTTGATGAAACTTTATGCCATTTTTAATGGCCACAATATCTATGCCAAGTTCGATAACCAGCCAGATCGCACCTATTATGCCCCTTTGATTTTTTGAAATTGAAGATGTTTGCGGTTTCCGCTCAATAATTTTATCATTTATTATCGAATCTTGATGAAACTTGGGGTAAATAAATGGTTATGGACAAAATATCTCGGCCAAGTTCGACAACCAGCCATAGAACTATATTATTGGAAGGAAAAGTTAAGGTGCCACTTCTTAATTGGTTCAGATAGGAAGTTTTCAATCTGTTTATCATTATGTCTGTGGTTAAATATTAAAATATAGACCCTAACTACTCGATGTCTATCAAGTAAAAATATACCAGTGTGCACAGGAGCCCCCAGGCAGAATAATAATCTCCCATACATAGATAGGGACACAAAAAACATAGTTAGAGACAAAAAAAAATGCTGGAAAAAAATACCTTTATTGCACAACACATTCAAATTTAAAAAAATACAAAACCGCTTGGAACAAAGCTACCTATGCACTTAAACTGGCAAAGTATAATTATAAATAAGACCTTGCAACTCGGATAAATAGCGACATTAAATTATTTTGGAAATATGTAAGGTCGAACAAATAAAACCAAAACTACAATAACACAATTAATTGACCAAAATGGGAACATAGTCACAGATGAACAAGAGAGAGCAAATATTTTTAATCAATACTTTGCCAGTTTTTTCAAACACAACGAACCAAATGACAACCCAGCTTTCCCTCCAAGAAGAGTTAACTCTATGCTTGACAACATACTCATAACCGAAAACGATGACCTGTTAGTAATCAAGGAAGTAAAACCAAAAAAATCAGCTGGCCCCGATGTTATAAACCCCAAAGTGATAGTTGAATGTAAAAATGAATTAACAAACCATTAACAAAAATATTCACCAAGTCATTAGATGAATCAAAAGTACCAAGCTCCTGAAAAATAGCAAATATAACACTAATTTTTAAATCAGGAAATAAACAATCTCCAGAAAACTATAGACCAATAAGCCTACATGCCCTATTGTTTCAAATTTAATGCAAAAAATCATCAAAAAGAATATTAAAGACCATATGCAAAGTAACACTCTATTTTCGATACATCAGTTTGGATTTATGAAGGGCAAACCCTGTCCTCTACAATTATTAGAATTATTGGAAAATTGGTATGATGCACTTGATAGTGGCCAAGAGCTTGATGTAATAATTCTATGACTGTAGGAGAGCATTTGATACATTACTAAATTAGAAGGTTATGGTAAGGAAGGTTTTGGAACGGGTGAAAGACTTCCTGCGGGACATATTTCAAACGGTGGTTATAAATAGAAATCATTCAACATCTGAAAAAGTATACAGTGGGGTACCTCAGGGTAGTGTGTTAGGTCCCATCCTTTTCCTTGTCTTTACAAATGATCTCCCCAATGTAGCTGAAACAGTAGTCAAGCTATTTGCGGATGATACTAAAACATATTCAGTTATACACTCCCAAGAAGACATAGATAAATTACAAAGAACTACAGACACTTTTTGTGACTGGTCAAAAACTTGGGATCTAGAATTGAATTCAAAAAAATGTAAAATAATGCATACTGGCAAAGCAATTACTACTGAGAACTATTTATGAAAGACAGGGAAAATCGTATGGACTTGATTATAAATGTTTCCGAGGAGAAGGATCTGGGGGTGATAGTTGACAGTAATCTCACCTTTAACATATACATAACCTCCAAAATAGCCTTAGCAAATAGAAAGCTAATTATGAGAACCTTCACATATCTAGACAAAAATGTATTTTTGACACTATTTAAAGCTTTAGTAAGACCCCATTTAGAATATGCCAGTACAGTTTGGTCCCCGTACTTAAACAAGCACCAAATCGCTATAGAAAATGTTCAGCGTAGGGCAACAAAAATGCTATCGTCTTTAAACAACCTAGAATATATAACGAAAGGCTAAGATCCTTAGGTATTCCGGAGGTTACGTACAGACATGCTGCAAGTTTTTAAGATCCTTAGAGGATTTGATATCTCATCAATCCAAAACTTTCTCATTTTAGCAACATAGACTAGAACGAGCGGGAATACCCTAAAACTTTTTTAAAAAACAAGCCAGAACTGAACGCAGAAAAAGCATTAGGGTATATGCAGGTCATTTTAGACTTAAATATAGCCTAAGGTAAAAGAAATTGGCACAGAAATTATTTTTTTATGATCCTGGTTCAAAACAATATACAATTTTTTTTATCCGAAGTCCTCATCTCAAATCACGTGCTAAATATGATTTGTTGGGGTAAAAAGTCAAAAAAATGAAGAAAATCACTATTTTCTGGAATAAATTTATATCCATTCAGAATATTAGTAAAACATGTATTTATATATGAAATGTTATTGTTAATATTACATAATATTAAGTTTGAATGGGAAAAAAATATAATTATATATCAAAACCTGTTTTTGGGTCCAAAAACCTTCTCTTTTTTTTTAAAAATATTTTTTTTAATGTTTTTAGGATAAGATTAATAAAAAATAGCATAAATTCAAATGAACTGTCACTGACATTATTTTAAATGATTATGGTTCCCAAAGATATAGAAAACAAAATGTCCAAAATCCTCCTCTGAAATCACATTCAAAATATAATATTTTTTGGGTAGAAAATTGTAAAAATGAAGAAAAATCGCTGTTTTTGGGAATACACCAAGTATAAAATCAAAATCTTTTTTTCTTTTCCGTACTAACTAAATAATACGTGTTCAAGTCGTTTCTGCATTTATATATAATAATGTTAAGATGTTAAATCAAGCAACACTTCATGTGTAATCAGTAGACTTCAAAATATAATCTTAGTTGTCATAGAAGGTTAGATATGTTGAGTTATATAGTCTTCTTAACAGTTTGTATTTTACATGTAGCCAACGGAACTCGCTTTAATCACTGTCTATTTTGGGTCGTGCCGAATTCTCACAACTTACTCCTCTACACAAACTACATGCTGTACTGCAATCTAATCTCATTGTCTTACAACTACAGCTGGTCGTTTTGCATCCTGTTTTGCACGAGCATCTTATCACCTTCAGAAGGAATTCTAGGGCAGGTGATTTGTCCATTTTAAGCGGCTTCATGGAGTTATCTTGTATTTCCCAGCCCCATTCAACCGGTATTAACCCATCTTCATTACCTTTCCAGTACTGTATTTGATAAAATACCCTTAGACTGTGATACTTTGCAGCCCCTGATGAAAGGGGTAACATTTTGGGGTCTACAAAACTTGTCCTTTTGGCAACCTTTTCGGCGAATTTATGAACACGTAGTTTGTCCAGCCAAGAACTGCATGAAGAAACAGTATATTAGAGCATATTTCTTCACCCAATCCACGTTTTGTTTCTTGAATGTTCCATACTGTGCTTTTCTTGGGTGCTGGTCTCGGTAAAAAATACATATTATATTAATCAAGTTCCGTATAGTAACACAGCAGTATCAACCCATCTCCAACTAATGACGTCTGCGTTGTTAAGGAGAAGGTCACAGCTGTCTTTACCATAAAAAGATCCGCATCGCCTGAAGAGTGTACAGTTTCAATACCCACTTTTGCAACTTATCACTTAGAAGATTAATAAATCTTTGTTTGTTTTTCTTTGTTTGAGAGGAACTTACTTTTCTTTCCTCTCATGATCATTGTCTCAGTGAATTTAACTTCCGTCCCAATGCAATCCCCTCTTCGCCTCAGATGTGTTGTGTCGTTAGTACTTGGAACATTGTCATATCCATCATATACCACAGTCGCTTTTCCATACTTCTTTGTAACATGCTCTACACATCACAAAATTTGACCATAGCTGTTAAATTTTGGCCAAGGAATTCGTTGCAAAAGGCAACTGCCATCAAGTATATATTTCCTTTCACTAGTGGGTCTTTCACTCTGTGGTTTTACTTTATCTCGTATAGCTTCTGCCAATGCTGGCTTATCAGCCTCTCTCAGCAAGTGCGGGGTTTCAAATATTGATGGAGGGTAAGTGCATAACTCATAAGGGAATAGCGAATCCAGTTCGTCTTCTGGGAGTGATCTCCTTGCCGCAGACACAAGCCGTTGAAATAATATTTGCGAGTCTACCTTGACAACGTCATCGCCTATTTTCAAACCAGCCGTATCCGACATTTTTTTACTTGATCTTTTCGCTTGAAATCAAAATCCATAACAGTGCTTCCAGCCATTTTGTCTAGAATCTTGATCCCATCAGCTTTCACATCATCTACATTGACAGAATCATCAGAAACAACTCCACTTGATACACATTTTAGCTCAGGATCCCTTATTAAAATGGTTTCTTTCACTGAGATATTCTATTAGAATGTTTGTGTCTTTCTTGTCTCTCTGTTGCCGTGCGTTTGAAGTATCTTTCTGCTTGTCACTGGTGATGAATTCTGTTCCTGATACTTGTTGCATAGCTTCGTTGATTTCTGAGCAAGCGGGGTGAGAACGTACTTACAGCGTCCTCTGTGTTTCAGTCATTCCCCTTCCTCGTGTTAGCCCACCAGTTGTTTTCAAACTTCTCATGAGCTTTTGTTCTATGACTAAATCAGTCGAAAGTCTTGCCCAAAATCGATCGCTTTGTCTTAGTACATGATACCCCTCCATAAAGTACCTGTACACATCAGGACTACTTGTTTCTACTAAGGTATACGTTTGCCGACTTTGCGTATAAGTTGTGGCCAGATGCTGTGAAATAGGGTAACATATCCAATACTGCCTGTAAATGGAGCTTCCAGTTGCCAGATCGTTCTGCCTTAATAAATGTCCTCAGTATATCAACCGTCTCCATGTATTGAAGCCAAAATCTTGATGTGCGACTTTGTTTTAAGTTACTAAGATGCGTATCTACTCTCTCTTTTATGCGCTCTACTACAGCAGATGAACATGCAGATTTAACATCTAACTCACCTGCAAGAACCTGATCAAACACAGTCAATGCACACTCGATATCATTGTCAATGCCTATTCTTTCATGTCTATATGTTTCTTCAGCAAACAATTCTAAAGTCTCGATTGGGTGATTTTCCGTGTCCGTAGATACAATAACTTGCTCGTCAGAGGTACTTTCCTTCATATTTGTTTCCAGTCCAACATTACATGTCTCATAATTTTCCGGACCACCATTGAACTCCGCTCTGTCATTTGTTTTGTCACCTTCAATTTCACCACTCGATTTGTTCTTACGTATGTAAATATTAAAGACCTCGGCGGCCATTAACGATTACAGGGCCATATCTACAAGGTTGTGGCCTCTAATTACTCGTGATATGGCTTTGCTTGTTAGCATGCGCATAACAGCATTCTCTGCATATATTGTTTCTAGCAGTTCCGTTAACCGCGTGTTTGTCATTATATGACCAATACAGCCTAAGAAACTCATCCTCCCAATCTGAGCACAATGTGTCGCAAGTCGCTGTTACTAGGTTCTGATAGAACGATGTTCAGGGCTTTCCATCATAGAGGTTGGTCAAATGTGAGTTTTGGCGTTACCTCGTATTTCTTGGCCTGGTCATTTATAAAATGCAATGTTGAGTACATACAGGGTCCATTACTCGAGCTAAGGTCGATCATTGGCATAAACATAACCGTTGACAGTCCGGGATATGCGCCACTAGTGTGTACTGTTTGCATTGTTCCATTCCAAGATGACGTACATGGTTTACGCAACCAAGTGGATTTCCACAAGATATCAATGTTATATGCCATGTCTTTAGCAATAATACCAGTAAATGGGGTGTATTTCAGATTAGCATTTCCGTGTGGAGTGTAGAAATGAATCGGTATTCTACCTACAAGTGCGATATCTTCAGCCGTCATTTTGAATCTCGGTATTGGTTTGGAAATATTTCCACCAGGTGTAACTACAGCTATTATCCCCATTTCATGGAAAGTGCCATGCCCATCTAGTGTTCGTAAATTATGGTCAACATTGATCGCAACGAACTGAATGAACTGACCTTGTTCATACTTTGGAATTTCGGTTTCCAGTCCAACATGACATGTCTCATCATTTTTCGAACCACCATTGAACTCCGCTCCGTCATTTGTTTCGTCACCTTCAATTTCACCACTCGGTTTGTTCTTACGTATGTCAATATTAAAGACCTCGGCGGCCATTAACGAATACAGGGCCATATCTACAAGGTTGTGACCTCTAATTGCTCGTGATATGGCTTTGCCTGTTAGCATGTGCATAACATCGTGCTGTCATTACGTTCCGCTGCAGCATTTAGAATACCGGCAACACCCTTTTCATTTAAGGTTGCATACTCTCTAGATGAAATGGGTACCGAAGCATTGTGGTGTAGTGGTTATAGCGTCTGTCTTGCATTCGGGAGGTCGTGGGTTCGAGTCCCCTGACCGCGTCATACCAAAGACTTTAAAAATGGAGTAGTCACTTGTAACCCTTGCCTGACGAGCAAATAATGGGTAGTGCTGCGACTGATTGACCAGTGTCAGAATAATGTGACTGGCGGGTGGGGGTACCATGTCTACTACGGCGTGGTATTCCAGTGTGGCAGCACTATAAAGAAACCATTGAGTTCGCTGCTTCAAGTAGACATATCATCACATCACACAACAACACACAGATAAAAGTCCAGACATTGTGCCTATAATCGTCAGGTAGCACGCCTGTCGTAGGTGGAGGGACTATAATCCTTAGAAATACACACATACACACAGATGAAATGGGTTGATCACAAAATCGATTAATGTCCGCCATTAGTACATCTTAGACCATTTCTGTCAACTGTATTTGAATAAAAATGTGACTATAATATTTTGTTTAGTCGGAATGGCAATCAATACTCTATATTGTATCTGGATAGTGTTGTAAAATATTTACTTTATAACAAAATGTGTATCTAAAATGGTACTTGGTGCAAAGATCTATAATTAGTATGTTGCAACCCTGCCCCCACCCACTCCATCACAACCATTATATGCACCTCTATGTGGTCAGTAAGTGTAATGGGGACTCGGATCACTCCTCACCTCTATTAATCTTAATTAATTAAAGATCTTTAATTAGTATGTTGCAACCCTGCCCCCACCCCCTCCATCACTACCGTTATATGCACCTCTATGTGGTCAGTAAGTTTTATGGGGACTCGGATCGATTCTCACCTCTATTAATCGGGTCAGTATAAACCAAATAGTATTTCTCCAAATCTGGCGCAAATATAAATCGAAATGAATGTTCACAGGGGCAGATACAGGATTTAATACGGGGGCGAAACTGAAATAAATTGACAACAAAATCCACCACAAAACACGCTTTTCGCATGCATGTTCATATCTTCTCAGTTGTTGCTGTTATGGTGTTTAAGGGGTGGGTGTGGGGGAGGGGCGGCGCAACTTAAAAACCTGTTAAAACTCAAAAAAAAACTGTTAACAACAACAAAGAAACAATAGAAAAGCACACTTTTTCATTAATTTTCAGACTGTATTGTGTTTGGGGGTGGGGTTGAGGGTGGCCGGATGCGCCCTCGCCCGAATCCGCCCGATTTATAACCAGTATACCCGAATCTTAGAAACAGAAAGGAGAGGACATATATCGTAGGATCGTTTATATACTAAAGTTGCACTGGTCAATATGTGTTGCTTCACAATTATAACAACAATCTTAATGAAGTAGCACACAGATCTGTTACTACCTTTAAAATTATGTTTTATTTCAAAATCAAACTTATACATACTTGTCATCTATGTAACTGTATAACAAGCTCCATTAAGTGTGTATCAATCAGTACACTGAATTGGTGTTTACCTCAGTACCAAAACAAGTGTTGTCAAAAAGATCGGCAAACTTTTAAGGGAAGGTACTCTATCAAATCAAACACATTTTAATTAAGGGTGAGTATCTGAAATATTTTACCTACAAATCTGCTGTTATGATCTAAAACATTTAGTGAGATCAAACAAGTAGATCTACTATAAAAAGTTGAATATTTTACTTACTTTAACATTAATACGTAAATATCATTATAAAATTATGTTCCCAAAAATCGTTGATTTTTTCCTATTTTTTTTTAAACTTTCAACCTCAAAATAAGTACACGTTCAACTTGAGTTGTGAATTGTATTTTAGATATCTGATAGAGAACAACATAAATAGTAAAATACAAAAACAAAACTATGATATTTACCCACAGATTTAATTTAAGTATTTTATCTCCAGAAATCGATGATTTTGCCCCAAATTAACACATTTAGCACGTGATTTGAGATAAGGACTTTGGATATATTTTTTCCATAATTTTTGGAACCAGAATAAGTTAAAACCATTTCTGTGCCAATTTCTTTTACCTAAGCACCGAGTGTGAATGCCTTTAGGAGCAGACTAAACAAACATTGGCATAATAATCAAATACAATTTGATGCTAGTTGTTTCCCAAGCCTGTGCAGTAGACACTATCGACCGTCAAATCACTCCAGAAGCCACAGGCCTACCATTGGCCTAGGAACAGTAAGTTACAGTAAGTTACAGTAAGTAAGTAAGTAAGTAAATGATGTCCCGAGTTTAATTTGATAGTTGAAACAGTGATTTAAGAAGTTTATTAAGTCTCTGGTTGAAATACCAGTGTAAGCACGGACACTGACGATTTAACATTTAACTCGTCAACACATCATGATATATTCACATCCTCACCTAAGCCAAGACTGGAAAATGCTAACCGGAAAAGAGAGACTTGCCTAAGATTCCTAAACATAAATTTCCAGAGCTTACGTAAAAAGGGAAAACTACTTGAGTCTATTATCATCGATAGTGACCCTGATATTATTCTAGGCACAGATACATGGTTGGATAGCTCTATAAAATCAAGCGAAATCTTACCAAACGATTTTGGGTATGACATCCAACGTAGAGATAGACCTAGCGATCCTCATGGTGGGGTTCTAATTGCAACAAAAAACACCTCTTGCTACAAAACACAAAGAAGAGTAAAGACGTTGAACTTATAAGTGGAGAGATATCAACTGATTCCAAGAAGATCACGATAGTATCTTACTATAGGCAATCAAACCGTACAGACAACGAGTATCTCAACCAGACGACAGAAGAGCCTCGCTTACTGAAAGTACCACAAAGAAGAGAGTTTTGATCGTCGGTGGAGACTTCAACATTCCAGATATTGACTGGACCATCCTGACAGTCACTGGAACTCATTACTCGGCCAACGTTAATAATACATTCCTAGACATAGTGGCAGATAACAGCCCTGAACAACTTGTGGACTTTCCCACTAGAAAAGACAAGACACTTGACCTAATCCTTACTAGTCACCCCCAGCTTCAAGCAGAGATGCAAGCCAATGCCATCCATTGGAAAGTGATCATGATTCGATGTATTTATGATTTATTCATCCAAGCACGTAGGCCAAGACCAGTAAAACGGCAAATATTCCTCTGGAAAAAGGCAGATATCTCAGATATAAAGAAAGACGTTACCATTTTTACTGTATCTTTCCTCAAAAGGCGTTTTAGTAATATTGAACTCATGACAAAGAACAAAAGAGACAATGACAGATATAAACGGCTCTAACAAGAAGTACAGTGGGAAATAAGAAGAGCTCATAGACAATGCATGCAAGATATAGTCAGCCAAAGCTACACAGAGAAGACAAAGAGGTTTTGGTCATTCGTGAAAAGCAAAGGACAAGAATCAACCGGACTATCCCCACTAAAGAATAAAGATGGATTCCTGAAGAGAGATAACCAGAGCAAGGCAAACATCCGTAGTATACAAACGAGGGGTTCTGGTGCAATTTTTTCATCGGGGAGTTTTATGCAATGAGTCAGTAAATTTGTTGGCCGGCAAGCCAACCAACACATTTAAAACTCATTGCAACCCCCCGATGAAAAAACTCCCTCAGAACCCCTCGTTTGTATACTACTTATAAATAATTTATAATATGATTGCTACTTTTTTAATCAACCCCAAATAAAACAACTGCAGATCGGGTATCAATATCTTTCAAAGCCAACACCGCTCCCTCAGAACCCCTCGTTTGTATACTACTTATAAATAATTTATAATATGATTGCTACTTTTTTAATCAACCCCAAATAAAACAACTGCAGATCGGGTATCAATATCTTTCAAAGCCAACACCGCAGATGATTTTAGTCTCGGCCGTTAAACAAAGTCGGAAGCCCAGTTTGTATACTTGCTACTTTTTTGGAAGGGTGCAACATTTTTTAAATCACACGACCCAAACCTCTTTAACGCACTTTTATATCTTGAATGTCCTTAAACGGTACCCAACTATTGAAATCCTCATTGTAACCTTTCCATTTGACTAATGATTGTTTCTTTTTGTAATCACGTCGTATTACTTTTTCAATTCTGAAAATTTCTTGATCAACTTTTAACATTTCCAATTCATAGAAGCTTCCATCAATGTTTTGGTTGTTCAAATCTTTTATTTTGTACGTCACAGGATTTGTATATTGAATCTCACCAATAACAAATATGTCTTCGGTCCAGCTTGGAGTAACCTTTTTCAAACGTTCTTTTATATTTGATAATTCTAACCTTGTCTCCTATTTTGAACTTTGGCAAAGCTTTATTAATTTTCATCTTTCCGTACAAGTTGAAATACACTATTCCTTTATTTTTCTCATCGCTGGCCTCAATCGGTGTCATTTAAATATTTCGATGTTTTGTATTATTGTATTTATCAACTATCGCCTGCAGCACGCCTAAATATGTATTTGTATTGTTCGCTGTAAAATGGCGTGGCGCAGTCGGTAGCGCGGCGGATTTGTAACCGGAGGCCCCGGGTTCAATCCTCCGTGATGCCACTGAGTTTCGTCGGTGTGTTCTTGGTCAAGACACTTTCCCTTAGCCTCGTCCGTCGGATGGGGACGTAAACCGGGCGGTCCCGTGTATCGGTCTATCCTCCGAGCATGTTAAAGGGACACACGGAAATCTTGATTTTTTAAAAACTGACGGCGTCCCTTTTGTTTTTCTCTTAACTTGCATTTGTTCAATCATTAATATTATTTGTTAGAATAGTTCAAAGTAAATTGTTTTTACATATTACTAACTTTTTATAATATTGCACCAATAATATATTTAAACATTTGGTAAAATAGTGAAGAAAATAGAAATCTCAATTTTTTATTTAATTATATGCAAGCAGTTTTAAAGTCAAAATGACGCAGGATAACTAAATCGAGGAGCAAATTTTAGTGTTTGAATAAAACTTAAGATTGCCATGTGTCCCTTTAAAGAACCATAGTAATCTATTCGATAATAAGAGTAGGGCACGGTTCCCGGATTCCTATGTATCCTTCCCCTCTCTCTGGGGCGGCTCTAAATAACCTATACTGTGTTGATGAGCCGTTAAACAACATTCAATTCAATTCAATTCAATTCTTTCAATGTTCTATTAAATCGTTCAGTTACTACAGCTTTTCCAAAATTAAACGTGTGATACATTTTAATATTATTATCATCCAGGAATTGCTTAAACGTCTTGTTATAAAACTCCACTCCCTGATCAACCTAGAGTAATTTGCAGTGTCTTCCTGTGCTTATTATCTTTTGCAAAGCTTTGGTAATTTCTGTACCAGTTTTATTCGGGACAGGCATAACCCAAGCAAATTTACTAAATACATCAGTAACAGTGAGCAGGTATTTGACACCTTTATAATATTTTGAAAACGACTGACTGCATATCAAGCAAATCAGCCGACCATATTTTATCTATTTCATTAACAATCACGCGGCGTTGAGTGAACTTTCTTCGTATAGGTTTATGAAGTTCATCGGCTAGCTTATCAGTCCATCTCAATGCCTGTTCTTGTTTTTTGGCTCTCCAAGTCCTAGTTTATATTTTGCACTAATTACGGGCTTGACTATCAAATTCTTAGCGATCTTTTCTCCAAGTGATTTGGATTTGCTCGTTTTCAAACCGGCCAGCATGATTTTATCACACATTGATTTATTACTAGGGCTTTCTTCATAACAGTAATCATGACCTTTGCAAATAGCATCTAATTCATCTGTCAAGCGGATTACCGCAATATTTATAATTTTTGGGTAGCAAAGGGAGCAAAGCTTTATGGATATCAATGTTTCCACCTTGTGTACTTGTAACAAATTGTGTTTTAGTAATACCACAAGAAGCGCACGTTGTTTTTAACATTCTTCTGCCATTTTTTGTTAGAATATACTGAGGATTAACATTTTCGGTAATTATCTTTTCTTTCACGCAGTAACTCATATATTATACTATGATTAGACTAAACTTTGTTTTTTAAAATATGATTGTATTATGTTTTCATTTTCCACAGGTCTGTAAGGTTTTAATATTTTATAAAGAATATCGTACATACTGTTTCCTTCTTGCAACTTTTTAACAAAGTACAGACAGAGATATCCACACAAGACACTCGTTTTATCTTGATACTGAATTGTGTTGTATTTTGTGTTGGGTATGTAATTTAAAACTTCTTTTGGTGGACTCAAGCCAAACGGATCAAAATAATACTCATTACAGTGATAAGTCCAGTGTGTACCAGGTCCGGTATAATCATCAAGATTAATAATACCGCATTCGTGTTTATTTTGTTTTGCTGGTAATTTGTTTTTGCTAAACACTCCCCTAAAGTTTTTAATGTCTAACCGCTTAACCCACTTTATTATGTCTAAGTAATAAATAGGCTCGTTTTTGAAAATTAACTTTTTTTTATGAATGGGATACTTCTATATGGTCTAAATTGCGAATATACTTGTAAACCTTTGTCTACTCTCAAGCCTTTTCCTTTCTACCCACTTGCAAACCTTTTCCTTGACGTCAAACCGCTAATAAGCGATCCAATTTAAGGAATTCCCAGTGATGCGAGCAATCCAAGAAATCCCCCGTCTTGTTGTTGATGTCTTGTCAGTTTAATAGGGCAACAACTTTTTGACTTTATTATCTTTTGTCTTTGCGATGGTGTTAGCACACCTGATTTAAGAAGTGCTTGTTTTTTACCGCTAGGGATAGTTACCATTCCATTTCCGAATAGTTTACCGATTCCAGTACTTGCCAGACCACTCAGTGCTCCTGTTGCTAGTGGTCCTAATATATTTGGAGCGAGTCTAGCAACTGTCGGTAATATTGTTTTAGTTAACAAACCGGCTAATGCTCCCAAAAAGCCTCCATTCTTGGACTGGGATCTCATCTGCGATTTTGCTATATTCACATCCAATCCATATCCGTTGGATTTAGCTTTGTTAATATTGTTAATCTGAGTAGCTGTCAGCAACAAAGGAAAATCCCCAGTTAGTTGATTATTTTTCAGCCTGAGCGTTAATTCACTTTTGTTTTCATATGCTTTTGCCAGACTTCGTTTCTGGCCATCGAATACTTTACGTAAGTCATATATATTATAAGTTAGATTTAACTATTACCAATTCATTTCCGACACTATCAATAACTTCATCTATATCATAGGGAACCAGAGCATAAGCTTTATAAGAATCTTTAATTTATATCTCAAATTCAGTTGTTTTGGATCAACACTGACTTCATTTCCCTTGTAATTTAAATCGAAATATATCATTCCAAAGAGATTTTTAAAATTACCCACACTGAGTAAAGTTCCAGTGTTTTTATCATTTTGTTTGTAAGAATAATTAATAACATCTCTGAATATTCTTATAATATTATCTGGCTGTATCCAGTTTCTGGATAATATACACCGTTTCCAACTTCCAATCTAGCTGATTGTAAATAGCAATCAGTATTAACAGCATTTACCTTAAACGTATCCAAAAGGTGAGTATTTTGCTCTTGGTGTGAACTCTTGTTTGCTCTTTGCAAATACACAAAAACATGTTTGGGATTTTTAACACCAGCCGTTATTCTAAATACAGATTCGGTTGCTTGAGAACTTCCGTTTTCTTGTATCATCTCACGGAGGTAAGTCCACTTTGTTGATGTCATGTGATTTGACATAACATAAGCCAAACCATCTGAGTTAAATATCATTTAAGGTATCCACAAAACCAATTTATTAACCACTCGACCATTATCACCAACACCTGACTTGAAAATTAAAACATTATCATCTGTCAGTTGCAAGCTAATTTGAATCTGACTAGGAGGAAGCATGTTTGTTTCCAAACCTTCAAAGAAGGAATATTTGTTTAATGGCATTATAGAGTTAACTTTTTTATTAGTTATGATTAAAGCATGACGAGCAGTAAATCGTAGGTTATAACCAGCTTGATCATCTCGAGATTCTGCAGCAGTCGTATTATCTAAATAAAAGTATTCGTTTGTTCCGGTTGTTTTTGCATAATCGTCAGAAATTTCAAGCAAGCTTTTGACATTAAAAAATCTGTAAAGATTATTTCCATCATTAACTGTTTTTCCATTTGGCTTTACTTGCATTTGATCAATCAATGAAGCTGCATCGTTAATTAAAGCAATTATGTCAGCGTCTACGAAAGTGGTTCCATCAGCATGTTTGTTTACTTTAAAACTGATTTCAAAATATGCGTTATACCAATCAAAGTAAGAACCTTCTATCATTTAACGTAAACTGATAGCCACTTTTCATTTGCCTGGTAGCACGTCCTGGTTGTGTTATAGGAGTATCTAACTGAATAGGTACATGTTCATATCTAGTATTATATTTATCACTTCGAAACATCTATGTATACTAGTAATTAGATTAAATTAATCGTTTAATTCTTGCATGAATTCCTCTTCCGGATAGTAATCTGTTGCATTTACATATTCTTCTTTTATATTATCAGACACAACATCTTTTGTGGCAGCTTTTGTAAGTTCTTTTAAAATTATCTCACCTTTTGGCTTGGGTTTAATAATCGAAACTAATTTATCAGCAGCCATTTTACCTACTTCATCTCCAGGTTTATGATTTGTTTTCCAGCAGTTTCTAATGCTTTCTTACCTGCTGTTTTTACAGACTCACTAAATATTTTCGATCCAACTTTTGAAAAAATGTCAAATATGCCAGCTCCAGTTAATCGATCAACTTCAGTATAAGTTCCCGTGCTAGTGTCATAAACTTTTTTTAATCGCGTCATATAACATATGTTAGATAAAACGTAAGTTACTCAACTACATTATTTTTTTTAAAACAAATCGAAATGATGTATGAACTCCGTTGAGATTAATAATTTTACCGGAGAAATCAGTTATGTAAATATTAATCTGTTAATGATCGTTTTGTTTACTCCACAGAACCCGACTCTTATCGGTTCATCTTTGAAAGGAGACGATCTTGTAAGGTCGGCTGCACTTATTTCATAAATTACATCCCCATATGATCCATCAACAATAGAATTACTTATCAAATCACAGTGGATATATAAAGTATCGATAGAATTTGTTATGTTTGGTACTACTGTCCCAAATTTGGTTTTTCTAATAACCACGTCTTTGTCAAACCCAATCAAGGTGTGAAAGTTTGATTCTCTTAAATCAGGCATAAAGTTATTATGAATGGTAACTAAACATTTGAAACTTGATAAATCAAATTCAATTCTTTTCGGGACAGGCGAGTCATCAGTCAAATCACCGTTTACAGTCAATGTTTCTTTTATATAATTATCAATATCAGCATAACTGTAATTTCCATTAGTAAAAATAATTGCTTTTGGATATTTATCTTTTCCAATGTGATACCTTATCACTTTGTTATTAAAATCCTCGCTATATTATACCATGAGTAAGTCATAGAATTAATCTTATCGAGTCTAATGCCATACTGTTTGTTCTTGTCTAACATCAATGGTCTATCAAATACGGTTGTAAAATTACTCGGTGTGTTTGAGCTATTAATTATTGAAGCTCTTTCTGATGATAATACATTTTTTTGTTCCATATAATATAAGTAGATAAAATTAATTACCTATATAAACATTTTAAAACTAGATTTTTCAAAATTAAAAACTTGGGTAGTGACACGTCGTATGTTTAATCATATATAAAGTTTGTTGCTTTTTGTGAGATCTAATTCAAATATTTCTTTCAATATTCCTTTGTTATTTTCTATTGTCGGATATAAGAACTTCTCCTGACCGCTAACAGAGCCCAAATAAAATTGTCTGCGTTTCCCCCTGTGTAAGTAAAGTCTATTTCAAATTTATAGCGCCCGGATTTTCTTATGGTTATCCTCCCAGTAGTACCAAAAGTAAAATATGGATCAGTGCCTATAAATGGATTTGTTACAAAAGTAAACGGTTCAAGAAAGAGCTGATGAATGGTTCTTTGAAGTGGTTTTCGTGTCGGGTATGATGCATAACCAACATCATCTTTCATGATGCTTATTCCATATTGTTGCTCCAAACAATACAATCTAGCTTGCATTGTCTATTTTTACTTCCAACTTATCAATTATACCAAGAAGTGCTGTGTGACGACTATCAGACTTTTGATTAAACTGTTTCAATAAAGCTATTTCACCATCAAAAAGAGTATGATAATGGACCTTTGGAAACGGCCGAGCACGACATATACGAAATATTGCAGTCTCGGTTTGCTAGCTACCGCTTTGCTCCTTTCATCCTGGGCAGCTTTTAATTGCTTTGAAACATCATCAATAGCAGTCTCTAGTTTATTAGTGTCAACCATTTTCTCATTTAATTTTGCATAATCCTGTCCTAATGCACCTTTGAGAAGAGTTATTTCATTATCAAAAGCTTTGTTTTTTTCATCCTGGGCAGTTTTATCAACCATTTTACTCAAAGCAGTCTCCAGCAACTTACCGTCAACCATTTTCTTTTTGATGTCCTCAAACTCTTTGTCGATATTGTCAACGTTAGTGCTTGTTTGTCCATTTAATATTTTTATTTGAGTTATCTCAGCAGCAAAAGCAGTTCTAATTTGTGTTGTAGCAGTAGTAATAGCGGCTTCAAGTTCATTGTTATCAACCATTTGTTTATTGATTTCCCCAATCCGTATATTAATATTTTGAACACCAGATCTTATTTGTTCACTTAATTTCTTGTAGTTTTCGCTATCTTTCAATCCATCTTCATTTTTTCTAACTCTTTTAAAGCATCACCCAGAAGTTTTATTTCATCTTTCAAACCGTTTTGAATTGCAATCATTTTTTCACGGTTTGTTTGTAATTGCTTTTGTATTAGACTTATATTGTCACCAACACGTGTTGTCAAATTTTTCACCATGTCTGGCATTTTATCAATACTATAATCACGTATGATTTTTGTTATTCTTCTTTGAGTAAATTGCCTTGTTGCTACATCGTCTGCTTTTTCTGGATTACCAACATTAGTAATTCTATTTTTATCCATGTTGAGATCACTGCTCAGAATATTTTCCTGATTTTTACCCTTGTGAAGATAATTAACCAGGTGTTTATGTTTTGCATACTCAGACAGCACAATACCAAAATTTGTAATATTAACACCACCTGAACTAATTTCCTCGCTTCCAAGATCATTAAAAAGTTCCATTAATATGATTAGATTAAATTTCACCGTTGAAGTTTCTTTTGACCAACTTCCTCGGACGATCGAGATACAGAAAATCGTACTGTTTGTCAGTGGCTTTTCTGTACTGCTCTTTGCAAACACCTTGTCCGTTGGAAAGCATACCCAGCTCACGATTAACTGGAGTCGCGAAGAAGATGTAGTGAGAACAGTTCAAACGAATGTCTTTAGGAGTTTTGTAGTGGGATTGTGACAAGTAAATCACGCAACAATTCTTATGTCTATCTTGGATGAAATAATTGACAATATCATTTTGGTTACGCTCGCAAACATAATCATCAAAAATAGCTATCTTTTGAGCATCAGAGTCCAAATCATTCACAGGGATAACTTGATCATTCGAACACTCCAGTATATCTTCGACTGGAATTTTATTCTTTTTTGCTATCTTTTCAAGTTTTTGCGACAAGACCTGGTACTTTGACTGTTCCAAGTATTTAGCAAACAAATATATCTTGTCAAAGTAAACTAAAGGTTTTAGCAACATGTGAACTAATGTGTTTGTCTTGCCAGATCCTGAATTACCGCATATAAGCATTCTAAAACAACAGTCCGGCATGAAGTTCCATATCTGTTTGAAATTACCGTTGTCTGTTTTCATGTCATAGTTTGGAATTTCCATTATAATAATATACTTGGATAATATTATCTAAACTACTAGTATAATGTCTAAAGTTTAATGCGGAGTAAAAACAATCCCATCTGGGAAAAAACTCGGAACAGAGGAAGATTGTTTCAAAACTAATCAAGTCAGATATTATGGATTAAAAAAGATATCTAAGAAACTGCCTGAACCAAAAAAAGCGTCAACAGCGCTACCAAGAAAACTAAAAAGACCAGGAAATATAAAAGGAAACAAACTAGACGTTCATATTTTCATTATGTCGTCTCTTGCAGATTTAAATGGGCTAAAAAGAAAACTCGCTTTTGCCAAGACACAAAAAGACAAAGATGACCTTATAAAAAAATCTGCAGAAGCAAACAAATTATTAGAACAGGCCAGGAAAATACTTTTTCACAACCATCCAGCAAGACTGCTAAAAAACAACGAGCACAACTGCTAAAAATCCAACGAGCGAGGCTGCTAAGAAGCAACGAAGAAAGCAACTAAAAAATAAATCATGCATGTTTTACAACTTAGCTTATTTTATTTTATTTTTATCTAACCTTATAGTATACATGTCTTTGTTAAAGTGGAAAGAGTTAGCAGATATAATGCAAACATCGAGTAATCATGTTAAAGAGTATGAAAATAAAATTATTCAAAAAAGACTAGAAAAAGGAGCTAGTCGCGATTTATACAAAGAAATATTTAAACCGGTAACTAGTAAAATAAAAGATCAGTCAGTACAGTTAACTAAGCAGTTAGCTACTATTCCATAAATAAGTCAGCAGTTAGATACTCTTCCAAAAATAAGTCAGCAATTAGCCACTCTTCCTAGAGCTATAGGTGAGGAAGCACAAGAGTATCACAAATATGAAGGGTTGCCCCAGTTATTTCATGAAGAATCTGATAAAGCATTATCAGATGCAAAACGCGCGGTATTAATTAAGGGTGATTTGGATGCTGGTATTGATAAAGCGTTGATAAACTCATATGACTTCCCATTACCATCACAGATAGTTAAAGGAGAATATGAATATAACGCAAAATACATACTTCAGAAGCTTTCTACTATAATCTATCAAATTGGACAGGACAAGGCTCACCTAACCAAACAAATAAAAAAAAAAAAAAAATACCTATTTAAAAAAGAAACATATAAACTGGACAGAGATCAACTACAAAAAGAGACAGACGAATTGAATAAGTATAGAAACAGAACTAGGAATAAACTTGCGAATAGTGAAAAAGAGTATGAAAAAGAGTGAAGTATTTTCTTGGACTGGGAAAGGATTACAACAAAAAAGAAATTCATACAAAGTTAGTAAAGATGGCCGCTACGGTGTGTTGCAAATTGATATACCTAATCTTGTTGGCCACCACAAACTTATTACTAGACAAGGAGAAACAGTTGTGCTAGATATGAAATTGGATGATGATTTTATTGATTTGATAACGAAGCGTTACAACAATGGAAAAGCATACTCGAAGCTATCTCATAATGCATTCAAGGACCGATTCATAAAGGTTCTTCAAAGTACAAGAAAATTTTAGGGGGTTGTGTAGAATATTACAATAGTCCCGATGATTTGGTTAATGATCTGGAGTTAGTATGCGGAAGTATCGAATCGGGAAATAATAGTCCACAGTTGACGAATAAAGGTATTCGCTTAATCGACGAGTTATTAAAAAATGGTAATATATCAACCGGAGAACATGAGCAATTGTTTTCTAAATATTTCAATTAATCTAATTATTATTATTATAATGAAAGAAATTAAAAGCAAGGAGGAATTAATTAGTTACTCGACTCGACAAGCGGCAGCATACAGACGTAGTTACAAATTATGCGGCAGAATTAACACGGGGTTACAAATCACAAGTGGGATAATTGGTTGTACCGCTGCATTGGTATTAATCCCCGCAGTTCCTGTTTTCATAGCTATCGTTGGAGCAATTCCCACAATAATTGCGGTTTTGATGAACACAACTAAAATAGCAGAGAAAAAGGTTTTATTAAAATCATAGCATAGAAGTTTCAAACAACTTCTTCCATATGTGCAAACGTTTAATATGCCAGATGGGGAGATAATCCCATCATGCTTTTTTAAAATACTCCATCTGCAGCAAAATGATAGTTTTACTGAACCTTTGGAAAGATATATTGAAAAGTATAAATTGAATGGTTACTAAACCAGTTCTTTTTCAACTTGTTTCCATATGGCATCGTACTTGTCTCTAGTAGCTTTTGTCTTAATTGGTTTTGTTTCTTTTTTCATTTCTAATAGCTCGAATATCTTCTGGAAAATGTAATTAAATTTAATTACTCTTTTCCGGCCTCCTATCTTATCTAAAAAAAATACAGTCTTGTAAAATAAATCCTCGCATCTCTGCTTGTCTATTGAGGATAAATTGTACCCTCCCAAAAGTTTTTCTAGGTGATAGCTTCTATGATAAACGCTCTTCTTGCGAACTCTTCTTGCGAACTTTTTGTCGACTATATAAAATAAAAAACAATCCATGCAAAATTCAGAAGAATCAAAAACACCTAATACTCTCTTACAATATATACAGTTCATCATATAATATACTATTATTATTATTTATTTAATTAGGGCTTACAAGAATAATAATAATAGTATAACATTATATGGTATACACGGATGATATAGAAAGTCTCAGAAAAGATTGTGAGAAGCAGGCTTTGTTGGCTGATTCTGAGGGTACAAATAAATTTGACAGAGAACTATTAATTTTTGCAAACTTCAAGGATTTGACTGAAAAGATTATAACCGAAACCCAAAAGATGAAACCACATGTACGATGGAAAATAAGAAAACATGATATCAAAATATTAAACAGATCGCGTGATAAAATGATCACACGAGCGACTAAAGGTCCCATAACTATTGTTTTTTTTATTTATAACTACGGCAAGTTATTGAAAGAGGGAATTGATATTATTTTTTATGCTGGTTAAATTAATTAATTAAATAATTCTGTATTATATATATTATATAATGAGTGTAAAAGAAATCGAAAGATCCCCTAAACAATATAGTAAGGTTTTCTCTGTGAGTATTGTGGATATATTAAGAAGATAAAAATATCGGACAGGGAAAGCAGCATTCAAGGACGACAGTCAACCACAAAACACAAAAACAAACATGCAAACAGACAAACGAGAAGGCAAAACTAATAAAAAATGCAAACGACATCACAAACACACAGGGGTTGACAATAGGGCTACCGCCTTGGAACGGTCAGTGGCAACAAAGGCCACTGGGGGTTTAAACCGGTTCTAGGGTGCAACAAACCTCACACTTACCCTACTGTCATCCCATTAAAACAGGACAGTGTAAATAAAGAAATCCCCGCCATGATCTAATCTCTAACCAACAAGGCAGCATCAATAGGCAATATAAGTAAAACACAAATATGCTCGTGTAAATATAATACAAAAAAACAATAGCATAGAAAGCCACAATGAAGGTACTCATTGACTTGGCAGAAGCCAGAGCAGTAAGAGAATAAACCATTAAGGGCACGACAAGAAAGATCATAGACAAAACATCAAACGCCACCGTCCCAATGGGCTTTAGGTAAGCGTCATCATAGGGTCCACAGCCTTTCCGGTCATCGTACAATTAAAGAGGAAAGCATAGTGGCGAACTGTAAAAGGGTCCACCACCAAGCATGCAGTACGTTGCAAAATGATAGGGTCATAACCTCTTTTGATAAACTTTTTAACAAGTTTAACAAAGATAGTATGAAAGTGATCATGACCAAGAATCTTACGAAGTTTATAAATCACATCACCATAGAAGTCAGGTTGTGATAGTCCTTGTCGTAGAAGAGTCCTTAAATTATTTTTATATTTGGAAAGAGATCAGGGTTACGATAATACAATTTTACAAAGGTTTTACGAAGTTTATGGTAACGGTAACCCTGATTGAGTAACTTTTTAGTTATACAAAGATTACGAATATTAAAGTCCTCAACTCGAGTACAAGCTCTAGAAAAACGATTAAGTTGAGACACATACACCCCATAAGAAGTTGCTCGGGGAACATCCCCATCCAAGTGGGGATAATTAACAATGTCAAAATTAAAATCATCTCTCTTGTCATAGATTTTGCTAATTATTTTACCATTTTCAATCGAGAGATCTAAATCAAGAAAAGAAGCGTTATTATCAGATATATTAGCTTGGTTAAGCTGAAGTTCTTTAGGATAAATATAATTAACCATAGCTGGAAAGAAAGGGTTGTCAATGTTCAATATGCCATCCAGATACCGAGAGGTGTTAAGTCCACTCGCTCAGCTTCGTCTGACGCGAAAAACAGTGACAGAATTCTTCAAGGCGGAATTACAAAGAACTAAAGGATTTAAAGTATGTGTTACTTTGAAAATGACTTTATCTATAACAGTTAAAATCAGTGATGTGGAGACAACTACATATAAAACAGCTTACTTCGCGTCCCGGGCAACAATAATCTTAAATGAAAAGAATATCAAGTATGCTTTAGATACAGCAACTAATGAATTTATTGACAGAATTGGAAACCGGCTCTGGAATGGAAGTGGATGGGTAATTGAATCAGTGGATATGCATTATGTAAACAGGGTGACGTATAAGCCTTTAAGGGGTAGCTCGTATTTGAAGTTACCAAACGAACTTTCTAACCCTAAAAAATGTTTAATAAATATAATAAATAAAAAAGACGACGAGTGCTTCAGATGGTGCTATTTCCAGCAGAGCAAATTTAGAAAAGAAAAAAAAAATATAAAAAGCACATTGTTGATCTTGATTACAGTGGAATTACATTTCCTGTTACATTAAAGCAAATTCTCAAAATAGAAAAACAAAACAATATTTGTTTTAATATATTTGGATATGAAAAAAGTGGGGTATATCCTCTATACATATCAAAAAATAAAGTAAAAGAAGAATGCGATATGCTTTTGATTGTTGAAGAAGAAAGAGATCATTATGTGTGGATAAAAGATTTTAACCGGTTAATGTATTATCAGACATTACGCAAAGAAAAAAAATGGTTTTGCAAAACATGCTTGCACTGTTTTACATTAGAAAAAGTCTTGGAAAAGCATAAGCCTGATTGTCTTTCTCTGAATGGCAAGCAAGCAATAAAAATGCCTTTTGCGAGTGAAAAGGTTTTCTTTAAAAACTACAACAGGCAATTAATGGTTCCATTTGTTATGTATGCCGACTTTGAAGCAATAACGGAAAAAAATATCTTCAGCTGCAAATAATCCAAAAAACTCGTATACAGATGCATATCAACAACATACTGATTGTAGTTATGGATAAGAGAGTGTCTGCTGCTATGATGACAAATATTCCAATCCGGTTGTAACATACAGAGGATCAAACGCAGTTTATAAGTTTTTAGAACAAATGATAAAGGAAGAAAAATATTGTAAAAAAACTGCGAATACATGTTTTAAGAAAGATTTGACAATGACAGCAGCAGAAGAAAAAGAATTTAGGGCAGCCGAGAAATGTGATATTTGCGATCAACGTTATATGACGTGTGATAGAGCAGTTACAGATCATTGTCACATAATGGGAAGTTTAGAGGAAAGGCCCACGATGCATGCAATCTCAGTTTTAAACTGACTAAAACCTGTTGTGTTTTATAATTTGAGGGGTTATGATGCTCACTTTATAATGCAGCATATCAGAAAGTTAAAAAAAAGATAAATGTTATACCAAATAACATAGAAAGGTATATGGCTTTCATGTTGGGGCCAAATTTGGTGTTTATAGATAGTTTCCAGTTCATGTCACAGTCACTCGATAACTTTGTGAAAAACATTCCGTTGTTTAAATATATCTCTCAAGAATACTCTGATGAAAAGTTAGAACTTCTGAAGAGAAAAGGAGTTTATCCGTATGATTATATGGATAGCTTTGGATGTTTCAAGGAAAATCAATTGCCTGACAAGAAAAGCTTCTACTCTCAGTTAAATGATGCAAATATCTCAGATGAAGATTATGAGCATGCTAAAAAAATATGGAAGACGTTCAAGATCAAAAACGTGGGGGAATATCATGATCTGTATTTGAAAAGTGATGTTTTGCTGCTAGCTGTATGTTTTTGAGAACTTCAGAAAAATGTGCCTTGAGTATTACAAATTAGATCCTTGTCATTACTTCAGCAGTCCCGGTTTATCTTGGGATGCCTGTTTGAAAATGACTTGGATTAGACTTGACTTGATTACTGATATTGATAAATATCTGTTTGTAGAGAAAGGAATGGGAGGTGGCGTGAGTTATATTGCGACTAGATATTCGAAAGCTAATAATAAGTATGTGAAAAACTATGATAGTAGTAAACAGAGCAAGTATATAATGTATCTTGATGCTAACAACTTGTACGGGTGGGCGATGTGTCAACCGCTACCAACTGGTAATTTTAAATGGGTCGATACATTTGAAGAAGGGAAATCAAACTATATTGTTGAGCGTGATCTTGAATATCCAGAAGAGTTGCATGACTCGCATAATGATTATCCTCTCGCTCCGGAAAGTTTAAATATAAAAGATGAGTGGATGTCGGACTACTGCAAGAACTTGAAGAGTAAAGAAAGATAAAATAATCGGACAGGGAAAGCAGCATTCAAGGACGACAGTAAGTTTGATTTGGGAACAAGTAAAATAAGGAAACTTGTTACTACATTGAAGGATAAGGAAATATATGTTACACATTATAGAAATTTAAAGTTGTATGAAAGTTTGGGGTTGATAGGGCAAAAGATACACAGGATACTCCAGTTTGATGAGTCTCAATGGTTGAAAGTGTATATCGACTTCAATACTACAAAAAGAACAGCAGGAAAAAACGCTTTCGAAAAAGATTTCTTCAAGCTTATGAATAATTCGGTTTTTGGTAAGACGATGGAAAACCTGAGAAAAAGAGTTAATGTTAAGCTGACGCATGACGAGGAAGTCCTTTTGAAATATGCGGCAAGACCATCGTTTATTTCTTGTAAGATGTTTAACGAAAACTTGTTTGCTATAAACAGAATGAAAGAAAAACTTGTCTTACATCGCCCTTGTTATGTTGGTATGGATATTTTGGACTTGTCAAAATACTTGATGTATGATTTCCACTACAGTTATGCCAAAAACAAATACCCAAAAACAAATACAATGAAAAAGTTAAGCTGTTGTTTACTGACACTGATTCTCTGTGTTATGAAATTAGAACAAAAGATGTGTATGCTGATTTTTACAAAGACAAAGAACTTTTTGATAACAGTGATTATGATCCAAAAAGCGAGTTTTACTTCAACGATAACAAAAAGGTTATTGGTAAAATGAAAGACAAGGCCTGTGGTGCGGCGATTGTAGAGTTTGTTGGATTGAGGAGCAAATCATACTCATACATTTTGGCTGATAATACTGAAACAAAGAAATGCAAAGGTGTTAACAAATGTGTTGTCAAAAAACAAATAACACATGATAACTAGACAAATATGTTATTCACAGCGACAGAAGCTCATCATAAAATGAAAGTTATCAGATCTAACAAACACAAGCTGGGCAGCTATGAAATTAATAAAAAAAAAGTTTGTCCGCGTATGATGATAAAAGGTACATATTAGACAATGGTCAGGATACACTAGCATATAAATAATAATTTAATATAGTACTTTTATATATGGAACAAACATGTAAACAACTTGAGAAGTTGAAAGGCAAATATAGAAGAGTATTGTTGGGATGTAAACAGGGTGGAATATGATGTGATTCGTGCTGATTTTCTAGATACTAGGAAAAGTCAAAATAACAAAAGAGGGCGATTACAATTAGAAATTAATTATTATCTAGAAAAACTTGATCATACCAATAGAAAGCTTCTCAATTTAAAATGCAAAATATACGAACGCAAAAAAAATACAAAATATTCCATGGAAAAATTTGATACGTATAGTGATGATAAAGATGATTGTCCTGTTCCTTCTGATTTTGTTTAACAGTTGAGAAGCTTAATGTTGAAGTTATTTTAACAAAATATTTTAATTCAGGCGATTGGAGGGAAAAAGAGGACTTGCTAAACTTCAGGTACATCTCTACATTTCATTTCGGTAGAGGCATACCAAACGGGGTTCTAGTAATGTTCTTTCCCAGGACATGGTAGCAAGAGGACTTGCCAAACTTCAGATGTGTCTCTACATATTTTTTGGTAGAGATATTGCATGTTAAAAGCCGATCAAGAAATATTCAGAATTGAAAAAGTAGTACGACGTGATTACAAAAACAAACAAGCATTAGTTAAATGGAAAGGTTACAATGAGGATTTCAATAATTGGGTACCGTTTAAGGACAGTCAAGGTATAAAAGTGCGTTAAAGAGGTTTGGGTCGTGTGATTAAAAAAGTTGCACCCTTCCAAAAAAGTAGTAAGTATACAAACTGGGGTTCCGACTTTGCCACTGACCGTTCGAAGGCGGTAGCCCTATTGTCAACCCTTTTGTGTTTGTGATGTCGTTTGCATTTATTATTGCTTTTGTCTTCTTGTTTGTCTGTTTGCGTGTTTGTTTCTGTGTTTTGTGGTTGACTGTCCTCCTTGTATGCTACTTTCCCTGTCCGATCTTTTTATATTCCTTTTTTGTTTAACAGTCGAGACTAAAATCATGTGCGGTGTTGGGTGAAAGATATCGATTACCCGATCTGCAGTTGTTTTATTTGGGGTTGATTAAACAAGTAGCAAGTCATATTATAAATTATTTATAAGTAGTATACAAACGAGGGTTTTTCATGGGGGGTTTGCAGTGAGTTTTAAATTTGTTGATTGGCTTGCCGGCCAACAAATTTACTGACTCATTGTATAAATCTCCCCGATGAAAAAACTGCACCAGAATCCCTCGTTTGTATACTACTAACATCCTCAATGAACAGTTTAGCTCGGTGTAACAAGGGCCCTAGCAATCACAGTTCCATGCCCGATATAGGCGTAAGCTGTAATAGCGTGCACAAAGTACTCCGTGAGCTGCATATCCACAAAGCTTCTGGACCAGATGAAATACCCACCAGATTTTTACAAGCCACAAGTCCTCATACAGGCTTCATGGACAAACGCTTGAAACAGTACAGTCCAGCAAATACCTGGGTGTCACCCTATCCAGTAAGCCTTGGATTCCTAAAACGCAACCTACACGCTGCAAGACCCGAAACTAAACAAGCAGCATACTGCTCTATAGTACGACCAACCCTCGAGTACAGTTCCTCTGTGTGGGATCCGTATCATATCAAGGATATACAGAAACTTTAAGGGTACAACGGAGAGCAGCTCACAAAAACTACTCTAAGGCTCCGGGCACTGTTACTGATCTACTATCAAACTTGAAATGGGACTCTCTTGAACACATAAGGCAAACTAGTCGCCTTTCTCTTTTCTACAAAATGACAACCAGGTCGACATCCTCCTTTCTCAGTACTTAACGCCATATACCCGTCAAACCAGAAACAATCATCATCACCCATCACCATAGTTGACTATTATAAATATTCTTTTTTTCCTCGCACAATTACAGCTTAGAATTCCCTGCCATCACATGTAGTCAGTGCTGACTCGATCCTTGGATTTAAGTCAGGGCTGGCTACATTGCCATTCCCATAGTAAATTATATACTATCCTCTTTCATGTTTTAACCTGCACAGCTAATATTCTTGTCTTCACAGTGACAGTGTCTTGTACATTACTATCGGCATTTTTATAGGCATATTTTATTCTCACTAGTTTTATCACATTGCCTTGTTCTCGTGGATGGATTGAGTAGCTTGGGAAACTTGGCAATCTTTCACTTTTTTAACCCCCACGCATGGCCATATAATCTTAATTGATTCTTTGCCATTATTGTAAAAAAAGAAGAAGAACCTTTCTTGGAACAAACACTTTGAAACAGTAATAGGCAAAGGCCACAAGACCCTAGGATTTGTTAGACGCAACCCGATGGAGTGCACCAGACCAGTAAAAGCAGCAAGTTACACAACGCTAGTAAGACCTGTCTTGGAGTACGCATCCACTGTATGGGACTCAACGACCCAGCATCACACAAACTCACTAGAACAAATCCAGAGACGAGCCGCTAGATATGTCACCAACGACTATTCAACACGGACTCCTGGTTGTGTGACCAAGATGCTCAAGGACCTACAATGGGACTCACTGCAGCAACGACGACAAGACAATCGACTATGCATGCTGTACAGAATCCAACATGACCTGCCAGGCGCCGATTTCACCAACAATTCCTTAAGTTTTACTTAAATACTTAAGAAAATAATTAACTAAGTCACTAAGTAAAACTTAGCAGAAATGTGTTTCACCAACATAAATTAAGTGTCCACTTGATAACTAAGCTAAATTTAAGTTTTTACTTAAATAAATTGGTTTGGTGAAACATGTTTTCCTTACTTAAGAAAAATTAGGAGGTAAACTTAAATTTAAGTTATTAAGTAGCTAAGTATATACTTAAGTATGTTGGTGAAATCGGCAATTTCCTAAGTAGTATAGATAGACGAACCCGTGGAGGACATAAGTTCTATCAGTCAAGAATCACCAGCAAAGTCTACAGACAGACGTTATTCCCAACAGGGCTTTATATGACCTTAATTATCAGCCCAGTTCCCAAGAACCATCGTAGACTGGAATGCCATACCAGCCCATGTTGCTGAGTCAGAGTCGATAGAAAGCTTCCGTACAACAGTGTAAAGCCATATGCAACAAGATCCTCACAGAGCCATGATCTATTAAGCATCAGCAGTGACTACTACCTAGATCAACTTGTTTTAAGCCCAACTAGGATAACTGAGGACACAGAAAACATCTTGGATCTGTTTTTCACAAACAATCAATCACTGGTAAACACAGTTGCATATCTAACCATGAGACCATCTACATAGAGTCAGCCTGCGACCATCAAAAATCAAAACAGCACCAAGGAAAGTCTTCTGCTACCGAAAAGCCAACTATGATGCCATCAAAGATGAACTTGTACAACTGGAAAACACCTTCACTACAATGAGTGAACGATCAACAGCTGAAGAGTTATGGACATTATTCAAAGGGGAACTACTCAGTCTCACAGAAAAGTATATACCATCAAAGCTCTTAAGAGGAAATAAACATAAGAAGCCATGGATCGACAGGACAGTCAAAGCAGGAATCTGTACTAGGAACAAACTCTTCAAACGCATGAAAAGGTCAGGAAAGGCAAGTGATGTTAGAAAATACAAGGAATCCAAAAAGAATATCCAACGAGCAGAAAGACAGTCCTTTTGGAATTATATAAACAACATTATTGAAGTTGGGACCCCAGACGATGTAAGACCAAGTAAACAGAAAAGATTCTGGGCATATATCAAATCCATCAGAAAAGACAACACTGGCATTTCTCCACTCAAAAGCATGGGACGCCTCTTCAACAACCCTAAGGACAAGGCAGACATACTGAATAACCAATATCAGTCAGTCTTCACCCAAGAGGATACTTCTTCAGTTCCTGACCCAGACGGGACCCCTTTTCCATCCATGAATGACATCATAGTCACCACTGAGGGAGTTGGAGCACTATTACTAAAAATCAACCCCACGAAAGCATCAGGCCCTGATCAGATCCCAGCCAGAGTCCTTAAAGAGTGCCACAAGGAAATCGCACCACTTTTGGCGATCATCTTCAATATAGCCATACGCACAGGAGTCAAGCCCACAGACTGGAGACAAGCCAACGTTTTAGCAGTCTTCAAGAAAGGGGAGAGATACGATGCCAGCAACTATCGCCCAGTTTCACTCACCTGCCTATGCTGCAAGCTGTTGGAGCACATAGCCGTCAGTAATGTGCTGAAACATGTGGACATGTATAACATCCTGACTGATTGCCAGCATGGTTTCCGGGTAAGAAGAAGCTGCGAGACACAACTCGTGACACTCTTTCACGAGCTTGCTTCCTCGTTAGACACTGGGATCCAGGTTGATATGGTCATTCTCGACTTTTCTAAAGCATTCGACCGAGTCCCACACAAACGCCTCCTCATCAAACTCAACCATTATGACATCAGAGGTAGCACATACAAGTGGATTGAATCTTTCCTGTCCAACAGACATCAGCAAGTGACAGTAGAGGGTTCTACATGAGACAGTGCAGCAGTGCTAAGCGGAGTCCCTCAGGGTACCGTCCTCGGCCCGCTCCTGTTCCTCCTCTTTATAAATGACCTCCCAGACAAGTTAGCCTCTAAAACAAGACTGTTTGCAGATGATGCCATTGTATACAGACAGATAAGGAAAGAAGATGATTGCCGAGCTCTCCAACAAGACCTTCTGACGCTAGCAGATTGGGAACAGAAATGGGGCATGGAGTTCCATCCACAGAAATGTAGTATTCTCCGTGCCACAAGGTCCAAGAACCCTAAAACCCTAAAATCCACAACTACAGATTAAAAGGGCACACTCTACTAGCGTCTGACACAACCAAGTACCTAGGCGTAGACCTCCAATAAACTCTTTCCTTCAAAAATCACACTGACAGAGTCAACATTCTATGCTAGGTTTCCTGAGGAGGAACCTAAGATCACCGAAAGAGGACACCAAGACAAATGCATATATCAGTCTGGTGAGACCACATGTGGAGTATTGTGCGATATATTGGAACCCACACCATGCAGACTAGATCCATAAACTAGAAATGGTACAAAGACGAGCGGCGAGGTACGTTACCAAGCGCTACAGAAATACCAGTAGTGTAACTTCCATGTTGGATCACCTGCAGTGGCAGACACTTGAAGACAGACGTTCCAAGCTCCAACTAACACTCCTCTACAAAGTGGTCAACGACTTAATAGACATCCGCTGCTCAGAGTACCTCACTCCGTCTATAACACGTACAAGAGCACTACATTCCAGGAAATTCCAACACTTTTCTGCAAAAACGGACACATTCAAGTTTAGTTTTTTCCCGAGAACTATCCCTGCCTGGAACACACTCCCAGCTGCTGCAACTAAACCTACTATGAGTCAAGTGATGATGTGAAGCTGTGTCAGCGGGGACACACTTGTCCCTGGTACCGCCTGGTTCATATCAGATGATTCTTTGTAGGTTTGGGCATCTTACCTGTACCTCTATCTTTATTACCAACCCATTTATTCTTGTATTTATTTACCTTATAGCAATATTTACGTCTATTATTGTCTTTATTATTTATTCTAGTTCATCCTGTACTTGCTTCTCTTAACTCTTATTTTATCTTGTGCTCACATTATAAATAACCGCGATGCAAAGTCGTTTTTCCGTTGAATGATTGTCATATTTTGACAGATCAACGTATATTATAGACAAGCCTGCAACATTGCACAAACATCGCCAGTTACACTGTAAATAGTTTAACAAACTTTTAATTGTAAATAAATCCTTTTGGGACAATGGTTGTGCCAGTTCACCATGCGCAGTCCCGCAGAGCTATCTGACGTTCCATCAGGAACCCCAGCTCTTAATTGGAAGAAGAAGAAGAAGAAATAACCGAATAACTGAATTCGTCATGAGCTGATAAACATGAGCATTATAAACTTTTTTTTATTTTTATATAATTATAATATAAAAACCCTGTAATAAATAAAGGCACGCCGTGACGTCTACAAAGATATATTATATTATGTATTGGGGTTGCAGCTTTAAGACACAACATTAAGGGAAGTAACTCCTATACACGCTTGTTGATCTTACTTCCGTCCTACGCAACTATCACGTCCACTTTTAAAACCGAAAATGTGAGAAAGACAACATCACAAACACAAGGATAATACCGGAAAACTGAGGGTGAGTACTAGTATTATCGGTATAGTATTGACGGAAACGTCAAGGTGCCCGTTTAATCAAGGAAATCAGTCACGTTTGTTTGATCGGTTGATGACCTGAATTTGTGCATCTTTCCCAGAAAGTTTCAGTAAAACTTCTCACGTAAAATAAAATAATGTCATCGAGTTTTATGCGATAGTATGTATCACACAGAAGCTAAAAAATCTTAGTTTTATAATTTAATTTGTTGAATTAGTGCATAAGAAATCAAATCGTTTATTGACAAATCTGTCAACAACGGAAGGAAGAAATCAAAGGTATCCCGATTAAGATGTTTGTTAAAGTGGGCGGGGCATATCGTCAGGTAAAGACATGCTTGACTGATAATGTTGATGAGGCTGCATGCTCTCTTCCTGTATCATTTAGTTTCATTGATATGCTGGCTATTACTTCTATAAGAAATAGACTACCGGTAGCTGTATATTAATGAAACTGTATACAAGGCATTGGTGTTTGTATAGAATCATCGGGTAATAAAGAATCACTGTGTTTAAATTCAATTTTCTCAGCGCATGATGATTGTTTTAAAATTTTCTGGTCTTTTGAAGATATACATCATATATTAAAGCATACATTTATACAGGGATGAAATGATTTGGTACATTTTTCCATCACTAAGTAGAACACCCATCAGAAAAAATGATTCTTTACTACCCGAATGAAGTGTATGGGGCGTCATATTACTATTTAATACCATTTGGTGATATCACCTATTTGAATCGATGATATCACTGATTCGAATAGACGATATCATGCATTCAAATAGGTGATATCACCGATTCATTTTGAAAGCGTGATATCACTAATTTGAATCAGTGATATCAGTGATATCACTTATTCAAAACAAATGATTCATTTTAAATGAGTGATATCACATATCCACGCGACGGCTATTTATAACTTTGGAATTTCTGTAGGACTAACACAATGTATTGTAAGTTATAATTATTAATTATTGCACTTTATGAAATAAGAAACTTAAGCTTTTTTATTTTTTTAAATAAATTCCGCCACAAAGCCTGACCTACACTTTAAACACAGTCATTCAAATTGTATATAAACCCACCCTTCACCAATTACACTGAGAAACACAGTGGATAGTTATTATTTAATTATTACAACTAACTGTTAGCAAAACTATATAATACCAGGGACATACAACATTCTCCCTGATACTACATTTGGGGTTAAGTCTGTATTTTTATTGTTGTGAAAACAATATATATATATACAAGTGATATCACCTATCTGAATGAGTGATATCACTGATTCGAATAGGTGATATCACTGAATCAAATATGTGATATCACTGATTCAAAATAGGTCACATCACTCATTTAAATTTGAATCAGGCCTAAAAAAAAAATTGTGTTGTTCGGGTCACCCGACCCTACCTATGAATACCCGCCGACCCTGACGTTTTTTTGGTCCATTTCGAAAAAAAAAAAATTAAAAAAATAACAATATAAAGTCACAGTAATTATAGTACATAATTCAGTGCATCTTCTTTGCGTTCATAATTTTTTTTTAAAAAAATCGAAAAATAAAAAAATCAAAAAAATCCGACCTACCCTACCTACCAATTTTGAACATGTTACCCGAACCACACAATTTTTTTTTTTAGGCCTCAGTGATATCACTCATTCAAATGGATGATATCACTGAATTGTATTAAAAAAGCAATACAGCGCCTCATAAAAGTGTGGTTTTGAAACAAAAAATTCATACCGTCACAATAAACTGGGATATGAATATTTGTTGTTTAGCAAATGTTAGAGACAACAGTCAAAATGTAATCATCAGGGCAGTTACTTGTAAACTACCACCAGAACCATACGATACTGGAATGAAGTACCGTTACTCACCAAAGAGAGCTCTAGTCTTGACACCCCCACTTTCTCATAGATACCAGGGTGTTTTTAAGTTTTTAATCTTGTAAATTACATATTTTTTAAAATGTTAATTGTTCCCTGACTTGCGCCTCCCTATGATCTTCAATACGAAGGATGGGAATAGTCCGCAGATACAGATACAGATTATTTCAGAAAATTTGCTATCTACAACTAAATGGGTAAATCTAAATTAGAAACTACATAGACGTTTTCCTTTCATTTTAAATTTAGAGGGTTCAGAATGCAAGTGATTCAATACACCCCTAACCCACTGTATTATTGATAGTGACATATTTTATTTTCAAAATTAAGACAATTCCCAGTCTTGCAACCTTTTGAAGATATTTAAAATATTTATTATTGAACATATTTAAACAAAATAAAAAACATAGACCGAATAATAGCAAATCCAGGGACAAATTTTAGACAACAAATGATAGATGGGGCAATTTTGCAGCTCAGAATTGACCGTGTTTAAAAAAAGTATTAGTACAGTGTTGCATGTACTTCTATAGATACTAATTTTTTTTATCTATTCTGTCCTTTCATTTATACTATTCCAACAACCTATCTCTTGTCGTCTCTAATATCATCTTATTTTTTGAGAGACATAAGACATGTTTTTGATTTATATTCTGTAAACATGTAGGTATTTAGAAAATGTAACTGCTGCTTGTAAATCTGTGTATTGTTGTACATTTGGAAAATTGAAAAATAAAATATTTTCATGAAAAATGAATAAAATAGTAACCCACCAACAAAAACACCAACAAATAAAACTAAAAAAACAAAACTAATTTGTAATTCTGAATACCAAAGGTCTAAAAGCAGTCGCCCCTCACCGCTGTAGGTTCGATCCCTCAGGGGCCTAGGAATCTTTTTGTGAGGAAGCTATCCAGCTGGCTTGCGGAACGTCGGTGGTTCTACCCAGGTGCCCGCCCGTGCACGAAAATTGCCCGGAGGGGCACCTGGGGTCTTCCTCCACCAGTAGAAGCTGGAAAGTCGCCATATGACCTTAGCTGTTGGTGCGACTATAAAATCCAATTCAATTCAATTCTAAAAGCAGTCATAAAAAGATTCCAGGACAAACAAAAACATTTTCTTTTAGGTTTATGTTAACATACCACTGCCAAGCAAACTGTACTGGTTCAGACAAAATTCCTTGACATTTTAATGCCAGAATTTGTCACTGAACACCATCATGATGAATGTCTGCTGATTGTCCGGACCATGGACGTCTGCTGATTGTCCGGACCATGGACGTCTGCTGATTGTCCGGACCATGGATGCATCGGACCATTTAGTTGGCTAATTGGACCATCGTACTGTTGATTCAGACCATCAACATTTCAGACAAGATTTTAAGGCTGATTCGGACCAGATTTGATCAATTGAATACCTTTTATTTTTTTATTTTTTTTTTAATATCTTTTTTAATATATAATACAATTAATTATTTAATTAACAAATGGGTGTAAATATGCATAATAAATGTATGTTAAACTTCACAAAAAACATTCATATACGCACATGGTCCATAGCATATATGGCTGATCGGAACAGATTATAGATAATATAGAGATTATTTAACTGCTGGAATCGATTATAGGGAAATCTTTCACAAGATGGTAGACGTGTGGTTCTTTTCACGAACGAGCGTATGCAAGGACAAAACTCGTCTACCATCGAGTGAAGGATTTCCCTATAATCGAACACAGCAGTTAAATAATCTTTTATTACATTTTAAATCAGTATATGCATGATTTTAACTGACATTCTTTGCCTTATTGAACGTTGTCAGTGGATGACGTCGACTTAGCACCACTTTATTGACATCATAACTCAACGTCACAGTAAGTTTCTTTTGTGTTCGGAGTTAGTTAATAATACTTAGCGATTATGAATATTCTTTCACTTAATGAATTAATGAAACGGGTTTGTCAGATAGTAATATCACAGATTAAACTATTACGAAAAAACTATTTCAAAACCCATTCACCCTCTAGGACTAGTTGTTGGAAAAAGCCACTCACCCATACTGTACTCTCCTTCCAATATTGCAGACAAAATTATATATCTCTTGATCTTAAATTACCATCTGGGGTAAATAACCCATTTCATAAATAATTGTCATATGTCTTCCTGTTTTGTAATTTTGCTGAAAACAGAACAGTGTTACAAAAACAGTGTTATGGTAAACATTTACACAAGCCAGACAGACTGATTTGTAGTAAAAATGAGCATAAAGCTGTAAACATTTACACAAGCCAGACAGACTGATTTGTAGTAAAAATGAGCATAAAGCTACCGGTCTTCAACTGGGAGAAATACTGTAACTTGTAGCACAGTCCGTATGCAGTTTAGCAACCATGGCAACATGTAATACAGAAATAAAAACATGTTTCTAGTTTCACTTTCGCAATCACAATGTCAAATTATAATTTTATATATGTGTTACTTCTGTAAAAAAATCATGGAACTTTCTGCAGCCAAAAGTCACTTGTCCTGTCGGACTAGTTAATACATACGGATTCTTACATGAGAAGTTCTACTCACCAATGCGAGCAGATTAGTTATATTTTACACTCCAAGTAATATACTCATAATAATAATAAAATATATATTGCTGTTTAAATATGGGTTGTACTTGCATCAACAAACAGAACATGCATTAATATTATACTCCCGCTTCCACAAATTGAAGTGGGGCTATATAGGAATCATGTTGTCTGTAACGTAAAACATATTTGTTGCATCACGTAACACATCTTTATTACTTTCATTCATCAAACAGTTTTGAATGGGTTGTTTCCCAACTTCATATACACATAACAACTGATGACCTTATGTCCATCTACATCACCCATTGTTGACTGCCTAATTTATTACAGAATTATGGCCCTGTGTTTGATTTACAATTTAAGTGGGGGTATTCATCACTTTTCATCACCTTCAGTGATAGCTCTGGTCGAGATCTGCTATTAAGGCCAGGGGACGAAATATATTTGGCACTGACATGTTACTCGTCCTTATAGGATGTTTACTCGTCCTGCTCTAATTGTAAACGTTTGTTAGCCAAAGTAGTCAGATACCATCATTTAACACTATTATATAAATAAAACAAAGGGAAACAAAAGGAAACATCATAATGTGTTGTATTATAGATGACTATATTCATATTATATAGTTCACTAGTCTGACCATGGCCAGTTACAGTTACTCTGGCTTACACCCCACGTTGATCTCGTCTGAATCACTAGCAGAGGTAGAGTCGGACTGTCGCCTCCTTGGACCATATTTGTGCACACTTGTCCTTTTGTATATCTTATCCCTTTCCTAGAATTTAGCCATTTTACACTACTTTCTGTTTTATTATAAGGCCAAATAAAAGTACATGCTTGATTCCTATTACATGCTAATAAAGAAATAGGGTAGGTAGGTATTCTATTTTCTAAAAATATTTTATTTTATATTTTGTCTTTTTTTTTACACTATACAGTATACTTCTATACAAAATAAATAAATACATATATTTGTTGATATCATCAGATACAGAACTGATAGAAAAAATAATTAAAAACAAAAAGAAGTAAAGATAAACATAAAATGCAAAATCTAAAAAAACAAAAACAGGGTCGGTCGGCAAACCAGAACCACACCTGTTATTTGGCCTAATTTTCCAAAGTTGGCCCATCTATCTTTATTGTAAGATTTCCCCCGTGAAAGTGTTATTTGTATAACATCAAATACCGTAACATTCGCGCTCCGTGAAATTAGAACAAAGGAGCCACATTTTAGAATGTCCCAAAACGGAAATGCATCCATTTCCCAACATCCGGTTGACTTAAATTGCATTTTATCGCTGAATAAACAGAGTTGCAACTATTTTCTGCATTTAATCGCTTAATAAGCTATGTAAGAACTATTTTCTTTGTTGTTTTTTTCTACTGAAGTGTTACACGTCCTCGGATGACTGATTCATAGGTTTCACTTGTCCGGATTCGAATTTCACTCATCAATACGAGCGGACGAGTGGAATTTTCATGCCCTGAAGGCAGTCGTGTTTTGTGTGCATGTTGTATGTTACTTATATGTGTGTGCAGGTGTTTTATGCTTTAAGATTTGTAGGATTTTCATTGATTCCACAAAGGGTCCAATCGTTTGACTTTTTTGATAAAAATCACATGCTATATCCAGTTTTTTCTGATTGGTACAGTAAACTCTCGCTTATGCAAACTCTCGCTAATCCTTGTCTCCCTCTAATCCGAACGATTTGTGTCCGTCCTTTTTTTCCCGTTCTTTATATATACACAGGAAACCCCTGGTTATCTGGTCCCCCCGCTTTTCCGAATTCCGAACGCATTTTCGGGTACCAACCATTCAATTTTCTACCTAAATCAAGACAATAATCCAGTCATTGTTTTGCATGATGACCCAACGCAGCAGTATTTGTTTGATCAATGGAGGTGCGAAAATATTGCCACCGATAATTGCGTGAATGTTTGAAGTAGGTGAGAAAGAGCGTTTTATACGAAAATGTATATTGTATTAAGTTACCATAACATTATGTATCTGGCTGTATTTAGTAAAAGATATAACTGAACATGTTTGAACTCTTCTTTTCCTTTATGTTTTCTTTCTCCATCTGTACACACCAAAAGTTAGAGAGTTTTTAGCTCTACTGGCCAAGGGCCAGCAGAGCTGTTGTCCGTCGTCCATTGTCTGTCCGTTAACTTTTACCTCATTAAGACGATAGAGCCTTCATTTTCCTTCCGGTCTTTACCAAACTTTAACAGATTGTTAATATCGTGAAAGCTCGGACAGGTTTGAAACCAGCCAGATCGGACCAGTAACAGCGGATGGAGTTATGGCCCTTGATTTAGTTAAAAATGCTTATATTTTGCCTTGTTAAGACGATAGGGCCTTCATTTTTCATCCGATCTTTACCAAAGTTTAACAGATTGTTAATATCAATGAAAACTCGAACAAATTCGAAAACAAGCCAGATCGGAGGGGTAACAACGGAATTATGGCCCTTGATTTAGTTATAAATGCTATATTTTGCCTCGTTAAGATGATAGCGGCTTCATTTTTCATCCGATCTTTACCAAACACTACCAGATTGTTTATATCAATGAAATCTCAGACAAGTTTGAAAAACAGCCAGATCGGACCAGTTACAGCGGAGTTATCGCACTCTCTAGTGAAAATAAGGTAGTGGAATTCCACTGGAACTTCAGATGGAATTCCAGTGGTACATTTCAATGGAATTCTAGTGGTATTGATGTGGAATTGCACTGGTAAAGAGGGAAATACCAGTGAAATTCCACACCAATACCAGTGGAATTCCATTTAAATACCAGTTGAATTCCACCCAGGTAGCAGTTTGCAACAAAGTTGCCAATGAAAAATAAATTTATAACAAGCTACCCAATTGAGCCTGCGTCTCCGAAAAAGAGTCTCTGAGAGAGACAAAGTAGCTGCAGAGATACTCTTCTAGTCCAGAGTGTTGTTTTTTTTCAAGTTACAAACTACTGTTGGCTATGTGTGTGTGTATTTCTAAATTTCTAAGGATTATAGTCCGTCCACCTACGACAGGCGTCCTACCTGAAGATTATAGGCACAATTGAGTCTTTTTTTGTTTGTGGAATTCCAGTGTACCAGTAAATGGAATTTTGTTCTTTGGGCTTGATTTAGTTAAAACTTTATTTTGCCTTGTTAAGACAATAGTGCCTTCATTTTTCATCTGATCTTTACCAAACTTTAATGATTGTTAATATCAATGAAAGCTCAGACAAGTTCAAAAACCAGCCAGATCGGACCAGTAACAGCAGAGTTATGGCCCTTGATTTAGTTAAAACGTTTATTTTGCCTCAAGACGATAGGGCCTTCATTTTTCATCCGATCTTTACCAAACTTTACCAGATTGTTAATATCTATGAGAGCTCGAACAAGTTCGAAAACCAGCCAGACCAGTAACAGCGGATTTATGGCCCTTGATTTAGTTAAAAATGCTATGTTTTGCCTCGTTAAGATGATAGGGGCTTCATTTCTTATCCGATCTTTACCAAACTTTACCAGATTGTTAATAGCAATGAAAGCTCAGACAAGTTCGCAAACCAGCCAGATTGGACCATTTACACTTGAGTTGAGGCGCTTGATTTTCTGAATATGCTATATTTTGGCCTCAATAAGGCGAAAGGGCCTTCATTTGGCCGGATTTCAGTGAAACTTTGCAGGGATGATCAGTACCAAGCCTAGTTGTACATATAGTCACCATGTTTCGGTTGAATGATTTTGGTGGAGTTATGTCCCTTTAAAGGTTTTAATACACAAACTGTGTCCTGACTAGTTCTCCTGAACCCCTGGCCGGATTTAAACGAAACTTTTTAGGGATGGTCAGTTCCAGGTCTAGTTGTGCATGTCATTGGCGTGTTCCAGTTGAATGATTTTTGGCAACGTTCTGGCGCTTTAAAGGTTTTAATACCCAATCTTTATTCTCCTGAACCCCTTGCCTGATTTCAACGAAACTTTGCAGGGATGATCAGCACCAAGCCTAGTTGTGCATGTCGTGTTCCGGTTTACATTTTTTTGGCGGAGTTTTGACCCTTTAAAGTTTTTTGATACACAAACTTTTTTCGGGCTAGTTCTCGTGAATCCCTGGCTGTATTTTAACGAAACTTGACTACGATGATCAGTATCAAGGCTAGTTTTGTATATTATCGCCATATCGAGGGGTTACCATGGTTACAGCCAAAACCTACCACTCTATATTTTGAAAGTTTTCAGGAGGGCATTCTTTTTATATCAAATTTTTAAGGCTGACATTTTTAAATTTTGACCTTGCAGTTTTAATTTAAAAAACAAAAGGAAGCTCTATCATGTAGTTAATGATTAAAAAAGAAATTTTAATGTTAAGTCGGTCAAAACTGATAATCTTGTTTTGGCAGTCGCAAACTGGTGTTCTGGTCATTTTACTGTAACAGACAAATTACTCTAATGATAGTTGTTTTTGGCCAGCGTAATTTGAGCCAGAATTGGATCTTCTTGAATCTGCCAACACATGCTGTAATTATATAGCCTAAATGGTGATTACATATTTTAAAAAAATGTGTGCTTTTAAAATGCCAAAACTTGCCTTATAATTGTGCACTATTCTGTTCGAAGCATAACTGTGATTTTTTTTTTGTCAAGTACACTTTTATTAAGATAACTGTATATTGCTAGTATCAAAAGTAACCAAATTCTTTACTAACACGAGGCATGCATAAACATGCCATAAGTCCATGGAGTATTCTGATTTTGACTGTTCTTGAATAAAACTTTGTGTTTTTTATATTTAAAAAAATCCTTCAAAATATAGCAGATCAAAGAATGAAATAAAACTGATTAACAACACGATTATCTTTACAATGCCGATCCAACTCTGTATGTTTTTCATTTTCCATGTCCATTTTTGTAGCCAAACATATTAAACTTTCGTAAAAATGTAAATTAAGTATTGCGTTGATACAGGTAATATCCTTTGTATAAGTGTCATTTGTTTCAGGTCCTTGATTTTGAAGTTATCATGCAGCATGTAATTTTGCAATCACTTGTTTCTTAAACTTGAGAGATAACCATGCTAAGATTTTCAATCTGGGACAGTATATGGTTAGTTTTACGGTCCGAAATTTTATTTTATGCCGATGTAGTGCGAATTTTTATTTTACTCCGATGTAGCGGGCTCCGAAAATTTATTTTACGCCGATGTAGTGCGAATTTTTATTTTACTCCGATGTCGGCGTAAAATAAAATTTCGAAATTTCAGACTGTAAAACCAACCACATACCGTCCCAGATTGAAAATCTTAGCATGATTATCTCGATTCTAATGCTTTTCCATTCAAATGCTACGAATATAAAATAAAGTCATACATACATACTTGTTTTTCTATGAAAACTCAAATTCATGCTTGCAAGCATTTTTTGACATCATCCATGACGTCGTTTGTATCAACGTTATGCAGGGTTCCCATGGGTCCTTGAAATCCTGGAAAGTACTTGAATTTGAAAAAAAATAAATGAAGGCCTGGAAAGTGCTTGAAAATCTGGTAAGGTACTTGAAAGTCCTTAAATTCTTGAATTTTGCTGTTCATCCCAAAAATGGCTATTGGTTGTGCGTTCCCAACAGTCAACATCCATACTTCAGATGGCATAAACCATGTCACTTGCGCGAATATTAGTCCTTGAATTTTGGAAAAAAGGTCCTTGAAAGTCCTTGAAAAGTACTTGAATTTGGCCTTCCAATAAGGGTGGGAACCCTGGTTATGTGACGTCACATATTTTTAAGACGGTAAATGGGTTTTTTACGGTCACAAATTTGAGACGTTAGCCAATGGAACAAAGTGTAACATAATAGTTGCATTAGAATAATCATATTCAGGCTCATTACTTCAGTCATGTCTGGTGCAGTAAGTTTGTCTGCCACATTTTGGTTTGAAGGCAATCCTCAATTTTAGTCCAGTTTTCATTCCAGATTCAGTCCTTCGAGGAGTTTTTACAGTCAGGTTTGTCATTTCTTTAAAATCTCTAAAGTCAATGTAAGGATCTCTCCTTCTTGCCATACGGAGATCTCACTGCGATGGTACATATACCTGAGTTTTCTTTTTTGCAAACTCGATTGTCGCATGCATGGCGTCAACTTCCATGTATATCCATTTTCTAGAAATATAGGTCAATGCTCTTGATGCTCTCGATTGATGTTGCAGCATGCAGTAGGCAGCCAGCAACACTTGTGTTTATATTTTGACCACAACAGGCATCTGAATGCAGGACTATTTGCTGTACATTTCCTGGCAAGAATTCAGGTGGAGAAGAAGACATGTTAATATCTCAGAAAGCCTCTTTTCCCATCTACTTCAAACTAAACGTAGCAACTTCCTTTTCCGTTCCCTAAGCTACATACTGTTCCTCACGTTGTTTGTAAGGAGCTAAATTGGTGACCGTTTTGGCTGCTGTTTCAGGCTCATTAATCAGTTGCTCACGCTGTTCATTAGGCTCTACATCGGTGACACTGTTTTATGTTGTTTCAGGCTCCTTAATATTTTGCTCACACAGTAGGTTAGCTGCTACATCGATGACGCATATTATTTCATGCTACTTAATCTGTTACACACACATTTCGATAGCAACACTATTAGTTACATGTTTATCTGTTGTTTCAGGCTCATTAATCAGTTCTCACGCTGTTCATTAGGCTCTACATCGGTGACACTGTTTTATGTTGTTTCAGGCTCCTTAATATTTTGCTCACACAGTAGGTTAGCTGCTACATCGATGACGCATATTATTTCATGCTACTTAATCTGTTACACACACATTTCGTTAGCAACACTATTAGTTACATGTTTATCTGTTGTTTCAGGCTCATTAAACTGATGTGCACACAGTGCATTAGGAGCTACATCGATGAAACTCTGAGTTGTTGTTTCTGGCTCATTAATCTGTTGCTCACACAGTTCATTAGGAGCTTCATCGATGACACACCTTACCGTTGTTTCAGGCTCATTAATCTGTTGCTCACACAGTTCATTAAGAGCTGCATCGATGACACTCTGCTGTTGTTTCTGACTCATTAATCTGTTGCTCACACAGTTCATTAGGAGCTACATCGATGACACACTTTACCGTTGTTTCTGGCTCAATAATCTGTTGCTCACACATTGCATTAGGAGCTACATCGATGACACACTTTACCGTTGTTTCAGGCTCAGTAATCTGTTGCTTACACAGTTCATTAGGAGCTACATCGATGACACACTTTGCTGTTGTTTCTGGCTCATTAATCTGTTGCTCACACTGTGCATTAGGAGCTACATCGATGAAACTATGAGTTGTTGTTTCTGGCTCATTAATCTGTTACTCACACAGTTCATTAGGAGCTACATCGATGACACACTTTGCTTTTGTTTCTGGCTCATTAATCTGTTGCTCACACAGTTCATTAGGAGCTACATTGATGACACACTTTGCTGTTGTTTCAGGCTCACTAATCTGTTGCTCACACAGTTCATTAGGAGCTACATCGATGACACGCTTTGCTGTTGTTTCAGGCTCAGTATTCTGTTGCTCACACAGTTCATTAGGAGCTACATCGATGACACACTTTGCTGTTGATTCAGGCTCATTAATCTATTGCTCACACAGTTCATTAGGAGCTACATCGATGACACTCTGATTTGTTGTTTGATGCTCATTAATCTGTTGCTCACACAGTGCATTAGGAGCTACATCGATGACACTCTGATTTGTTGTTTGATGCTCATTAATCTGTTGCTCACACAGTGCATTAGGAGCTACATCGATGACTCCTGAGTTGTTGTTTCATTCTCATTAATCTGTTCCCCAAATTGTTATTTAGGCGCTACATCGGCAACACTATTTCCAGTGTTTCGGGCTCATTATCAAACATGTATTCATTGTCTGTCCAGACACTCCAGTTGTCATCGTCCATCTGTAATATAAGAACAGTGTTTATTTAAGGTAATATAAGAACAGTGTATATTTAAAGCTACAAAGTCTCTATATCAATTGATTTCTTCTTTGTAGACATGTCTTTATTTGTAACTTCATGTTCACCAGCTCATGTCGAACTCGGGTATTAAACGAGCAAATATAGCGCAGGAAATCATTAACTGTATATACATCGACCAGTGCACAGGTAACAATAATTTTTACAGTCCGGTGCTCTATCCACTGAACTATAACGCTACTTGAGAAAATAGTATACTAACTATTATTTATTATGTGGCAAAATAACTTAACAAATTTGAACGCAACTCAAGATGGATCAATAAATATGTAGTCCATCTTGTCGCACGTGTAAATTAACATTGCCTGGTACTGTATGTTATCAATATGAAAACTAATACTTCACCTCAAAACAACCAGCTCTCGACTTGTTATTTAGCGCTTGATGAGTTTGTGTGTGCACGCTTGTTATTGCATAATGCCTATTTAGTGTTAAAAATGATACAACATACCAATAAATAGCCATGGTCTAGTGGTTCAGCGTACTTCCATCAAAACTTACAAGTGCAAGACTGGTTCAAATCCCGTTCCGGGCAACTATTTTTTTTTATCACATGTATTCTGAAGCCGTATATTTATCGATGTTACCTGTACGGAGGCTAAATAAAAATGTGAAATTTTACACATCGATTTCTGCTTATATACTGACTTTTGGGGTGTTCGTCGATTTGAAACTACTTCACATGTGACTCATTCATATTCATGAGTTATTACCAGTGAAAATAGGGACTCTGTAGCTTTAAGGAGTGAGTGGGAGTTAAAATAACGCAAGGGCCTACACACAGTTATTATTATGGACATTTTCCTTTAACTTCATGTCCACTGATTAAACTTCTTTTAAACAACAACATCCATTCTACAGATATTCTCTACAACAACATCCATTCTACAGATATTCTCTACAACAACATCCATTCTACAGATATTCTCTACAACAACATCCATTCTACAGATATTCTCTACAACAACATCCATTCTACAGATATTCTCTACAACAACATCCATTCTACAGATATTCTCTACAACAACATCCATTCTACAGATATTCTCTACAACAACATCCATTGATTCTACAGATATTCTCTACAACAACATTCATTGATTCTACAGATATTCTCTACAACAACATCCATTGATTCTACAGATATTCTCTTTTGTTTAAGCTCAAGTCAATTATTTCTCGAACCTTCCCCTGAAAAAAGACTTATTAAAACTTCAAATATTTGTTTTCTTAATTCATGTATCAAGGAATTACACAGTCAGATTAGTGAAAGAGAATTCTGCTTTACACAATTGCTTTACACAAGTTGATACATTACTCTTTGCTACCTGATCCCTAATAATATAAAAACAAATGTGAAATCTTTACGATTTGTTTGCCTGTAAATCTAGCACTTCTAGTAATCATGGCAGAATATTCTATTTATAGTATTGCTGTAAGTTTACAAACAAATGCTGTTAATAAGTATGCAAACAGTTTAAAGTCCCTATCCCGCATCAACAGGCACATTTTACCACATGTTGTGTACACAGTTTCTAAAACTACTGATGACGAGGCATTGTACATTAACTTGCATATTTTCAGAATTTAAACTATCGACACAATATAAACGACTTGCCCCAGCGAGGCCAAACCGCAAAACTGGAGCGTCGAATTAAGAGTTGCCAACTCATAAGTCAATACACACATTCAGTCATGGGTATTTTAAGAACCAGAATAAACCAATACTTTTAATTGGCGCATATACATTTTTATTTGACCAGAACATTTCGATAGAGTTTTGACGAACGGTTTTATAGGGCAATTTTGGCATCATTTGGCGGATTAGTTTCGTTAACAGATTGATATTTTAAAAACTGTTTTCAGATATTAAACAGTGTGAAATGCAATGCTTTCGGTGGTAATGTTATTTAGTAACTAAAATGTACTTTTATGTCTGCTATATGTTTTAAGGAGATTTACATATCTTTTAAAGCTGTGTCAAAGCTTGCCTGGATAAACTTGTGTATTCTTGCCTGGTACTGATTGAGACCGGCAGAATCCAGCACTAAGCAATTATCAGCATTACCTTCTCCTAGCATAATTGTGGCAGCAATATGTTTGTTTGCACTAGTAGAATCATTTGAACTGTTTAACTGAGTGCAAAAAACATCTGTGTTACTATAATACTCGCACGTTCTCCCACATCTTATCTTTCTAAAAAATCTGCAGAATTGCTGTTTGTTATCCAGACTGTTTGTCTGATTCTTGACTTACACACGGTGCGTTTGGAGACCCATGGATACTACAAATCCCATGTGGCCATTGTTTATTTCAAGGTTCATTCCAGATCTTTAGCTTTCACAATGATTTATTAACGAATGACCGTGCACTCACTGTACGCCAGCACGCCAAAGCAACAAACATTTATGGTACCCTATGACCCAATTTGTGCTATACATTATCCACAATAAGATAGGTTAAAGAGGATTGAAGATTGTCTCACTGCAGAAGCATTGACCCTGTGCTATATTCCAATTTACATAAACGTATAAATTTTCAACAATGATCAGTTGTAGATGGTGGTAGATTGATGTGAGATAATTTGGCAAGTCTTTAGTGATGCACCATACTGGATAATTCGAGTTTAGATCATTAATGAACCAGTTAGTAAATATGAACAACAAACTGGATAGATATCGCAAACGATATTGGGTTATCTGGTTTATATTTTGATCATTCTCTTATAGGGTTCTCTTATTGGGTTACCCCCGGTGCCAAGAATGTTTGTGTTTAAACACTAATTTGGATGTTAAGGAGCAATTTATAATTTTGACAGATTATTAACATGTGCATTGTTTACATTGTAGTAAAGTACTGATGATTTTAAACTGGGAGGGCAGATGTCATAATGTAAATTAATTAATATTGGATTTCATGATTAAAATAAAACCTTATGCCGCTGTTGACGTTATTGACGTCATTGTTTTGGCAAATTTTGTTTTTTTCTGCATAAGTTTCAAGGTTGTGATATTATAATAAATAGAATATTTGTCGGTTTGTCGTGAATATAGGATTTATTTTCATCTCGAAGTGAGGAAACTCGTATATTTTCATATAAGTTTTCTCACTTCTTGATGAAAATAAATCCTGTTTTCACTCCAAACAAACAAATATCCTCTATTTATTTTTATCATAACTGTTAGCTTTGCTACTTTTGCATTTAGGTAGAATTCGTTTATTTTGTAATAATTTTTAAATTGATGGTTTAATGGTTTGATGAGTACTTTATTATATAAATGCACATACTAAAATGAAGCGCCGATATGGTAAAGACGCTGCGTTTGAAACCACGCCTCTTGCCGCTACGGGTTCGAATCCTACTGGGAGCTCGACCTGTAAGTGAAAAAATGTGAGTACTGGTTCTACCGAGTGAAAATCTGGTGGTCTGCCTCTTCATACTTAGCCTAAAAATGTGCTAAAAAAGACTTAAAACACCATTCATTCAACAACAACAGCACATAAAAAAAAAGGAGATTCGATCAGTCGATCATGTTACATGAACTAAGAGTTTTTCGTTTAAGCCTGATTAAAATCGAGATCGAGGTAATTACAGAAAACAAAGGAAAAGTTTTAATTTGGCTTTTGTTATTATAGACCATTTCTACATTAGTATAAACAGACAGACAACCCATGCTTTCATACCATGATTGATATTGCTGATATAAGGGTTTCTTTTAAATGGATTTGTGTATTGTTTTTGTCGTGCAGTGATTAATGTTTGTTAAATTTCTGATTTTGACTAATTGTTTGTAATCACTAGCATGTCAGACTTGTTTATGGGCATACTACCAATTTTCAGTGTTACTTGCCAATGGCTGACCAGGCGTAGACATAACATAATAACAAAACATTACTCTTGTCAAACAAATACAATGAAAAAAATATCATATTTCTTACATTTAAAAAGTCCCAATATTCTTTTGTCATATTTTTAAAAAACAATTAAAAAACTTAAACAAACGTTTTAAAAAAAATTGTTTTACTTTCTGTTTTATATTGGGCGATTATTATTTGTGTTCTTGCCATGTTGTTTGACAGCTTGTTGACGCACTCCAGTAAAAAAAAAAAAATCACACAAAACCAAAATATAGATATACTAGAAAATGTGTCTATTTGACACCATTGCCCCCACTTTTAGCACTGTCAGTTACATAAAAAATATGTCAGTAAAGTGTGTATGTATGTCAAAGTCATTCTCAC
>JAWPHD010016373.1:0-50185 GCA_037043455.1 Cyrtodaria siliqua
CCTTACAATTAATAACTTTTTAGAAACTAATACATTTACTTCAGTTACTTCATTTCACATGCAATTATTTGTTACTTGATTAACTTTCTTTAAAATGCACGTGGCTATTAAGCTACCAAATTTCAACAACTAATTCCAAAACTGCACTTCTAATTTTAACTTGGGCACTGTTACTACATGATCTAAATGAAAATTCCATGTTTGTGAAACAGTTAGGCTGACAGAGCTCTAAATTCCTGTACACTTTAATGCTTTTTGTTTTCAGTCTCTGAAGTATGACTCTTTTGACAAGTATGTGTTAATTGGATTTGACAGACATATTGGAACTCTGTATACCCCTGACACTGGATGTCAGACAATTTGACATCTGTAATGGGAGGCGAAAATTAAACCATCAATGAGACTGGTGTTATTGCCTTGCTGTGTATTCACTTAAAGGGGCTGATGCTCTATTTGCAAACAATGTTTATTTCAAAGGTCTCTGGAAAACTTGAAAAAAGCTGAAAGAATTATCAAAATGCCATGAAAAATAAAAGAGGTATGACCTATTGAAAAATTGCAAAGAAACACAAATGGAGGCGGCTATCTTTGAACGATGACGTCATCGCGTTTTTTTACCATATGGCATATTGACTAAATGTCTTTTAAAGCAAAGAAAATCACTGGAAATGAAAAATAAGAATATCATTTATACATTTTACATCTGTATGCTTATTTTCTATAACTTTGCATTGATTTTCTTTGCTTTATAATATATTTTGTCAATATGCCATATATAGTAAAAAGGCGCGATGACGTCATCGTTCCAAGATGGCCGCCTCCATTTATGCTCTTTGCATATTTTCAATAGGTCATATCTCATTTATTTTTTCAAGGCATTTTGATAATTCTTTCAGCTATTGTTACGGTTGTCAGAGTCCTTTTAAATAAATCTTGTTTTAAAATAGTGCATCAACCCCTTTAAGCACACTTAGACTATCTTAGAAGAGAGATTTAAGCCTCAGTCATACTGAGTTGCGATCGCTTGCGATTTTTCCCAGTCGCAGACCGGGATAATCGCGAGAAGGTCGGGGTCAATCGCAGACGTTGCAGTCACACTCCGAGCACTGAAAAGACTGATCGCATAACAAATGGCTGTAGCAATCGTGGGTGTGGTCCCAACGATTTTAGACATATCGTACGATTGCTTTCGAATTGTCGTACGACTACCTGCACTCACTTGCAGAATTTTGCAGCCGACAGCACGACTACTTGTGACTGGTAGTGCGAGTGATCGGAAATAGATGCGAGTATTCCCAGCCTGTTGCAATCGGTTGTGTGATCGGTCGTTTTAATTGGAGGTGTGGCCTGGTGTGAACATTCTCAGGAATTACAGAAAATATTATTTTCTATTCAAATACATAAAACAACTTGTCATTTGTGTCTTAGCCCTAGTATTATAATACTCAACCATATCAGGATGCAACCAAAGAACGGAACAGAAATATCTCCTGCTTTCAACTGTTTAGTTGTCTCAATTGCACGTTTTTACGTCGAATGCCGTTGTAATGAGAAGTGAATACATATTGGAGATAAATATTTTTAAAGTGACGATATATGATAGCTGAAATCCGCATATACGGGAGAGAAATAAAGTGATTAGGAAGATAAATGATAATTTAATTCTACAAAAATAAACTTTGAATGCATACAGTTATTTACAGGTACATAGTTTCCGAACCAATGTTCGTTGGAAGTACCAGTATAAAACAAAAACCACCAAGTTTCTTTCCCATAAAGAGTCGGTTGATCGTAGCGGGGATCGAACCCACAAAGCCATTCTCCATCAGACTGGGTTCCGACTTATAAACATACCAATACTTCATAAAGATTTATAAATTTCAATGCACGAGTTTAAGTGCACAAATGACCAATAACTTCGATTTTAGTCCGGTCCGACCCTAGGTCCTTAGACCAGACACCTTGCTCTCGTTCGGGTCCCGGCTAACCATGACCGTGTGGTTAAGGTTCGAACCTCAGGCCACTTTCAATAAAAAGGTTTGTTTTTCAGCTTTTCTAAGAACGTCTGCAACCCGTGCTAACATATAACATTGACCTATCAGTCGGAACCAAGTCTGGATCTCACCCCAGGGGTCTAAGCTATGAGTACATATACAACATCCCCCTTAGCAACACCCACTCGGTTGCTATGGACAGATAATCAAATAGTCCTATATTTTAAGTTAGTGCGGTCACTTTTCAATCGTTCTAAGAGTTTATGCAACCCGTGCTGACATAATTTATAACCTTGACATATAAGTTCGAACCCAGTCAGGTTCTCACCCCTGGGGTCTAAGCTTCGTGTACATATAAAACAACCCTCTTAGCAACACCTCCTCGGTTGCTAGGGGCAGATAATCAAGGCTGGTACTTTAAATTTAGGATACTTCGTTATTTTTCAATCACTCTAACAGCTTCTGCAAGCCGTGCTGACATATAACATTGACCTATAAGTCGGAACCAGTCTGCATCACACCCCAGGGGTCTAAGCTAGGAGTACATATACAACAACCCCCTTAGCAGCACCCCCTCGGTTGCTAGCGGCAGATAATCAAATAGTCCTATACTTTAAAATAGGATAATTAGTTAGTGCGGTCACTTTTCAATCGTTCTAAGAGCTTATGTTACCCGTGCTGACATATAACCTTGACCTGTAAGTCCGATCCCAGTCCGGATCTCATCCCTGGGGTCAAAGCTACGAGTACATATAAAACAAACCCCCTTAGAAACACCACCCCACCCCTATAATAACACCCCCCCCCCCCCACCCCACCACCCCTATAATAGCTAAGACTTGTTTTGTTGACATAATTACAGAAATATTGTTTAACAGTTGCTTTCGTTATAGAGATTGATTTTTTTTTATTATTAAAGGTGATTGATTCTATCCCCCCCCCCCCCCCCCCCCCCGCACACACCCCACCGGGACCGGTGGGGACTATAGGTTTGCACCCTGTTCGTCCGTCTGACCGTCCGTCCTTCCGAAATGCTTGTCCGGGCCATATTTTCAATACTATAAGACTTTGAGATACCAAAGTTGGTATGTGGATACATCTTGGGATAGCGGTGTGTCGCGTACCAAAATAAGGTCATTGTGACCTGGACCTTGACCTGTGACATCTGTCATAGAAAATGTTTCGAATATGCTTGTCCGGGCCATATTTTCAATACTATAAGACTTTGAGATACCAAAGTTGGTATGTGGATACATCTTGGGATAGCGGTGTGTCGCGTACCAAAATAAGGTCATCGTGACCTGGACCTTGACCTGTGACCTCTGTCATAGAAAATGCTTGTCCAGACTGTTTTTTTCAATACTAAAACACTTAGAGATACCAAACTTGGTGTGTGAATACACCTTGGGATAGCGGTGTGTCGTGAACCAAAATAAGGTCATTGTGACCGTGACCTTGACCTTGACCTGTGACCTTTGTCATAGAAAATGCTTGTCCGGATCATATTTTCAATACTATAAGACTTAGAGGTACCAAACTTGGTATGTGGATACATCTTTGGATAACGGTGTGTCGCGTACCAAAATAATGTCACTGTGACCTTGACCTTGACCTGTGACCTTGACCTTTGTCATAGAAAATGCTTGTCCGGATCATATTTCCAATACTATAACACTTAGAGGTACCAAACTTGGTATGTGGATACATCTTGGAATAACGTTGTGTCGCATACCGAAATAAGGTCACAGTGACCTTGACCTTGACCTGTGACCTCTGTCATAGAAAATTATCCGAAAATGCTTGTCTGGGCCATATTTTCAATACTATAAGACTTTGAGATACCAATCTTGGTATGTGGATACATTTTGGGATAGCGGTGTGTCGCGTACCAAAATAAGGTCACTTTGACATTGACCTTGACCTGTGACTTCTGTCATAGAAAATGCTTGTCCGAACCGTTTTTTTAATACTATAACACTTAGCGATAACAAACTTGGTATGTAAATACTTCTTGGGATAGCGGTGTGTCGCGTACCAAAAAAAGGTAATTATGACCTGGACCTTGACCTGTGACCTCTGTCATAGAAAATGCTTGTTTGTACTGTTTTTTCAATACTATAACACTTAGAGATACCAAACTTGGTATGTGAATACATCTTTGGATAGCGGTGTGTGCGTACCAAAATAAGGTCATTGTGACCTTGACCTGTGACCTCTGTCATAGAAAATACTTGTCCGGACCATATTTATTCTATCCCAAGGTGTCGCGTACCAAAATAAGGTTATTGTGATCTTGGCCTTGACCTGTGACCTCTGTCATAGAAAATGCTTGTCCGGACCGTATTTTCAATACTATAACACTTAGAGATACCAAACTTGGTATGTGGATACATCTTACGATAGTGGTGTGTCGCGTTCCAAAATAATGTCACTGTGGCTTTGACCTTGACCTGTGACCTCTGTCATAGAAAATGCTTGTCCGGACCGTATTTTCAATACTATAACACTTAGAGACACCACACTTGGTATGTGAATACATCTTTGGATAGCGGTATGTCGCGTACCAAATAAGGTCATTGTGACCTTGACCTTGAACTCCACAGAAAATGTCTGGAAAATGTTTGTCTGGGCCGTTGGGGGACTATGGATTTCCCTGCGATTCTTGATGCTCTTGTTTTCACATGATTATCCTAGATTTTCTAATAAGATCAGGTTATGATTCCTTTTCCAATGAATTAGATCTATATATGATCTTACATGAATATTAGTGTGTATTATGTGTTATAGTGTATTATTGAGTTTATCCAAATAATTTATACTCAGTCACGAATGTAAGATTCTATATATCAAAGAAGTAAATAAAAAATATCTAAGTCAATAAAAATATCTGTCCGTCTGTCTGTCTGTCTGTCAGTACACACTTTCGACGACACGTAATAATTTCACTTAAATTTTGTCAGTTTACCTTTTTATTGACTCCAAAATATTCACTCCAGTTTTGCAAAAGAACATAAACAAAGACAACAGTCGGAACTATATATTAGTTTCTAAATGTTATTAATTGTACGGTAACATAAGACTCCAAATTTAGACTCCAAAAACTGACCAAAATATTCACTCCAAGTTTAACTCCAAGGTCACTCCAAAATGTGACTCCAAGGTCACTCCAATTATTCATTCCACTCCACTCCAAGACTCCGCACCAAGACTCCACTCTATACCGACGAGTACCATGACTTGCTTAAATGTAGTCATTTTAATACAACCAGGGAGACATTTATTGAGTCTCAATACTTAAATCCAAACTTGCATTCTTTTAAATCCCTACTAACATCGAAGTCAGAATTAACACTTTTTAAACTAAGTAAATTTATATCTATGATTTTAAAAACCGTTCATTAGAGAAAAGTTATATTGCTAACTGCCTTTATGTGAACATGTAAATGCGCGCGAATGTGTTCCCGTGTAAATACCTTAAATATAATTATTAGACTACCTGTCACTTCATATGTGTCAATAGTTTTAAGGTGTGAAAACCTCCTTTTTATATCTTACCTACTATCGTTTTCGCAGGAAAGATATGAAATAAAGGACATATTTCCATGACTGGCCGTTATTAATACCACGATAACCGGATCCTATCGTTTTTGTACGATCAGGTTCTGTGTTAACGGAGACCATTCTGGTATTACTGACGGTACATTTGTGCTAATATTTGAATATCATTTTATTGCTTAAATAGTATTAGTAATTTTTATAGGAAAAAAAATAAATTATATTATTAATATTATTTAAAAACCAAAAAAAAATCATGTTAACATTCAAGAAACTGCTAATTGAAAGCAATGGTACTCACATAAATGTAGCTTCATGTAATCCAATTATATCCATAACGAAGTGTCTTGATCACAAGTGTCTACCTCTATTACATAAAGCACGTGTATAAAGCACGTGAATAACTCCCGAATTGCTCCGTTCTTGTTATAATCACAACAATTTGATCCACAAGTCCGTCAAAACATCACATTTCGAAACACACGCTTTATTACTAAACAAGTTCCCTCATTCATAAATTTGTATTCTACCAACATGAAAACAAATTCCGTGCAAACCGTGATAAGTCAACGTTAGCCTCTTCTCAGTGAACGTAATCTAATTTGCATATAAAAGGATGCATTTATTTATTCTTTAGCACAAAGAATTACTATACCATTCCATTACTGTATTTGTTTTTGTTCATATTTTTTTTTTGTTCTGTTTATAATTGTTTCACCCTCTGTTTCATTATTCCCCTCTTTGTTCATTCTACGCATACATGTACATAACTCTCCCTTGTTCTCCATGTTTCTGGGGTTTCTTCACCAACTACAAGAAAAACTTGATGCAAAGCATCAATTCGGCGCCAAAATTTTGAAGAATTAAAACATACGTTATTAAATAACAGTACACGTGTTTATCAGTTATTTTAACTATCTTATCATCAGTACTAAACCTTGGTATATTTAGTGGTCATGGACATAATATTAACAAACGTTGCTATGTTGACTTGGTTAAATGTATTTTGAATTAACTAGGTCATTCAGACAATTTTCCAAACGGCCCGGCCAGACATCACGGCTGTCCACTATGACCTGCCCAGGCTGTGTAAGAGCAGCCCGGCCAGACATCACGGCCGTCCACTATGACCTGCCCAGGCTGTGTAAGAGCAGCCCGGCCAGACATCACGGCCGTCCACTATGACCTGCCCAGGCTGTGTAAGAGCAGTCCGGCCAGACATCACGGCCGTCCACTTTGACCTGCCCAGGCTGTGTAAGAGCAGCCCGGCCAGACATCACGGCCGTCCACTATGACCTGCCCAGGCTGTGTAAGAGCAGTCCGGCCAGACATCACGGCTGTCCACTATGACCTGCCCAGGCTGTGTAAGAGCAGCCCGGCCAGACATCATTGCTGTCCACTATGACCTGCCCAGGCTGTGTAAGAGCAGTCTGGCCAGACATCACGGCCGTCCACTATGACCTGCCCAGGCTGTGTAAGAGCAGTCCCGCCAGACATCACTGTGTGTAAGAGCAGTCCGGCCAGACATCATGGCTGTCCACTATGACCAGCCCAGGCTGTGTAAGAGCAGTCCCGCCAGACATCACTGTGTAAGAGCAGCCCGGCCAGACATCATGGCTGTCCACTATGACCAGCCCAGGCTGTGTAAGAGCAGTCCCGCCAGACATCACTGTGTAAGAGCAGCCCGGCCAGACATCATGGCTGTCCACTATGACCTGCCCAGGCTGTGTAAGAGCAGCTCGGCCAGACATCACGGCCGTCCACTATGACCTGCCCAGGCTGTGTAAGATCAGTCCCGCCAGACATCACTGTGTAAGAGCAGCCCGGCCAGACATCATGGCTGTCCACTATGACCAGCCCAGGCTGTGTAAGAGCAGTCCCGACAGACATCACTGTGTAAGAGCAGCCCGGCCAGACATCACGGCTGTCCACTATGACCTGCCCAGGCTGTGTAAGAGCAGCCCGGCCAGACATCACGGCCGTCCACTATGACCTGCCCAGGCTGTGTAAGAGCAGTCCGGCCAGACATCATGGCTGTCCACTATGACCTGCCCAGGCTGTGTAAGAGCAGCCCGGCCAGACATCATGGCTGTCCACTATGACCAGCCCAGGCTTTATTTGGATGATACTCTATATAGAAAATGTTTACATTTTAATACAAGAAAAACTTGATGCAAAGAGTCTGCGCTCATAAATCTACTTTCGTTTTCAATACATTTGTCTGCATTTGACAGTCAAAATGAAGCATTACAAAATTAGCGATTTCCCGTAAACGAAATTTAAATGCTAAAACTTTCCGATATATCATCGTATTTTCTCATTTCTTAGCAACATTTAATGTAATTTGCCAATAATAATTAATCAAAACGATTTAAAAACGAGAACAATGTGAAAACATTTGAAACGCAGATATTACGATCGATAAATTTCGTTAAATTTTTCTAAAACTGTATTACGCATTTAACCATTTGATTTTATAATCAGCCTCGTTTTCAGTCAAAATACAGGGAGACATCGTTTTAATGAAATGATTTTGTATAATTTTTGAATTATTGGTGCATCATTTCTTACAGAAATTCAAGAAATCGCTAAGCAGTTTTATCTCTTGTGTTTTATATCTTATTCTGGTGCGTTTTATAGCATGCTTTAAATGCCATTTAAACATTTTTAATTACAATCCAAACATACTCAACTATCAGTCCTTTTGATTCCCCATGCCTAAGGTCAAAGTACTACCACAGTATGTCCGGCGCCCTCAAGGGGCGCCGAACAATGATAGAAGGGAGATAACAAGATGGGAAAAGGAGGATTTCATTAAATGCCATAAGGATGACACAATTGTCGCTGCTAGAAGTATTTTTGAAAACCACTAACGGAAGACAATATTAATAGTATAAGACGCGTACCGAATATATATCATGTTTACGAAATACTGGTATGTGTCTCTATATGTAGACATGTAATTATTTATAATATCTTTGTGACTGCCCCCCCTACCCCTTGCCCCCACCCCCACTACCCCCTCCCGACTCTCGACCATAATTACAAATTGAAATATATTGTTTATGTCGGTCATTAGTTACACTGTTTAATAATGTTGTTTGTATTGTATTGTATTGTACATGTTCCTCATGTTTGCACCATGTTGATGTCTGAGAGTAATAAAGTTTATGTTGTTGTTGTTTGTCTATATAATATACTATGACTCAAATGTGTGTTACACGTTCAAGAATGCATTCACGGGAGCGTTGAGTAATTCGGATGAAGTAAACATGTGCGTCATTAGCACGTACACACAATAATCTGTACTCTAGTGTTTGTTTGTTTGTTTGTTTGTATGATGTTTTCGTCATTTTCAACAGCTGTCAGGTTATTATATATGACGGTCGATCTTTTTGTGGTGGGGGCAGGCCACCAATTGTTCCTGGGTAGAGCGGGAAATCACACGGGTTCGTGCACGCACGCATGCACGCACACACACCACACAAACACCACTTACACATCAATTTATATAATGTATACAGTGTACATGTTCTGAATTGGTATTTCCTCATTATCAAAATTATAAATACAGCGGCGAACTTAACGTGTGTTGGGGTGCGTGAGCGTGGACGAGGACAGGGGACACTATTCCATCTTTTAACAGAACACTGGAATACGCATGAAACATTTTATAAAGAACAAAATCACGAAATCTCCCACTTAAAAGAAGATGTATCATAAACTTCGTAAAATTGGTAGGAAATAATATAAAAAAAAACATGGAAGTTTGACCAGGTGATTTTAATGGACTGACATAGTATAGACTTTTAAGAATATCTTAAAAAAATGTGAAAAAAATGAAAGAGAAACAACCAAGACCATTACCAACATATTCACATTTACATGTAAAAAGCGAACAATGGACGAAACAAACGAATAATTCATTAATTGATTGATTGATAATTAACTGTTGAAAATGTTGATTCTTTGACTGAACATTATCAGACATTTTGCGATTACTTCATGATACGTTTGGAGAAAGGAGGCCATCCCCACCAATAATATAACGAGACAAATAAAAGTGTGTCTTCTTCATGCGACCCCCATGTGGTTCTCGGAAAAGAACAATTTGCATATGTTAATGTCCATGAACTCGTGCCCATATACTCGTACATAGAGAGTGGATACAACTAACTACGGTAACGATTACGATAAGGAATATCGACTAAAACAGAGGGGTTATACTCACTGAATGCTCGACCAAGCGTTTGCGCATCACTATATATAGGCCAATGCTATTTATTATTGACACTACATGAACTTGTAGGGAAAAGTGGATGGTCTGCCACTGCTACATAAAAAAATCGTCATATATAGCCTAAAATGTGCTGAAAATAACGTACTAAATTCAACCAAACAGCCAACCATCATTATTTTAGAATTTATTAAACTAGTTGGCATATATTATATGATGAAATGGTTTACAGTGCAATATATCATTTTTGCAAACGACAATTTCTTCGCCATGCTTCCTTTTCTAAGCCTCACCTAATAAAGTTAATATTCGCTTCATACCATCTTTGCAAACTGATTTAATTAATTAAATAATTGCTGCATTCACTTGATATACTTTCCTTTGAAACATTATAGCGTTTAATTTCGAATATACTTTATTTTTCAAGTAGGTGGGACGATTTACGCTCGGCTGCGCACGCATAGAATGTGGCTATTCCAAGGAGGTGAACGAACTGTACGCACTGCATGCACGCACTATGCTTGCATCCGGTGTGTCTTAACAGAAAATGGATATTCCACTGCATGAAACGACGCTGACAGTAGAGGTTTCTCTTTTACGTTTTGTTATCATTACTAATATAGACTATTCGCATATAAACAAGGAGAACATTTTAGAACGGAAAACATAGAAAAAAATATAAACGTGATATAAATGTATATCTATATCTACAGAGGTTTCTCTTTTACTTTTTGTTATCATTAGAATGTTTGCTCATACTAGTATAGAATATTCACACATAAACAAGGAGAACATTTTAGAGTGGAAAACATAGAAAAAAATATAAACGTGATATAAATGTATTCATAAATAAGCATTATTCCACAATGAAGATATAGAACGAGACCACTGCCTTCACTGATGAAAAAACGTCCTTCTCATATTTATTTCCTAAATATATTTCCAGGTTGAGACATCTCTTTCTGTGGGATGTCCAGACGATGATATGTTTATTCGTGTATCGGAGGATGGATTAAGAAATTGCGTCCACTGCTCTCTTTGTCCAGATGGCTTTAGAGTCAAGACTAATTGCATACTCATCAGCGATACAGTCTGTGAACAATGTCCAATCCGGGTCATATAATACCGGAACCGGAAGTAGCTGCAATGTATGCTCTAGGTGCATGGCTGGCGAGTATATTCGACGAGAGTGTAACAGCACAATAAACACAGTGTGTATGGTCAGGGAGTACGTTATAGGGAGGAGAAACGGGTTCATAAACGCTCTAGTTTATCGATTTATGTTGTCGCGCTAGAACGCCGCCATTTACTATTTTATCGATACAGGTAAATCGATCGTAAGCGCGTTACATTTGAAAAGTTAAAATTTCAGCCAACATCTCAAATTAGGCAGTTTTTACAGCCCCTTTTTACGGCTTTCTGTTATAATCAACATCACGAAATTACATTCTTGACAAAGATAAATATGTCTACTATTCACTTTTTGTAATTATTAATGCCTAATATTACCCATACTTCGTATCTCGTTTGCAATAGCTCCACACCATTTTTAATTCTATAAAATTAAAAATTTAGCTGATATCTCAAAAGGCACATTTTCATCACCTCTTTTTAGGCTTTGTCTTATAATCACCGCCATGAAATTACCTTCTTGACAAAGATAAATATGTTTACTATTCACTTTTTGTTATTATTAATGCCTAAATAACCCGTAGTCTCGTATCTCGTTTGCAATAGCTATACACTGTCACCATTTTTTATTTGGCGCAGAGTGGCGCCATCTTTGTTACACGGAACAGTCTGGTAAAATGTGCTTTTAAACATGCAAACAAATACACGCTCTGTATCAGAGGACACAATGTGAATAAATAATACTTATGTTTACATTTAGCACCTTTATTGAGTTTGTAAGTGTAATAATTTATAAGAATTTGCTGTTTTTCACACACTCGCGAAACAACCGGAAGTAGTCATTTTCACGGAGTAGTGAAACACATGCGCGACAACATAAATCGGCAAAACGAGCCCGTTTCTCCTCCCTATAACGTACTCCCTGGTATGGTGTAGGATCGGGGTCAAAACTACTGATGTAGGTGCACCTGTAAAAAAGTGTAGGTGCACCCATAAAATATATAGGTGCACCTACACTTTTTATAGGTGCACCTACATTTTTATAGGTGCACCTACAATTTTACAGGTGCACCTACATTTTCTTTTTGACCCCCCATAATTAGACGTACGCAAAAAAGTATCTGTGCACCTATACTTTTTCCATTTGAAATGACCAATCAGATTGCCGCTTACAAAATGAATATGATCATATTTACTGCTGTATAGGTGGTGTCGCGTGAAGACTCCACGTTATGTGAGAAGGGTAAATTATCTGCTTTCACTGTCGATGTATTATAATTGCAAATACTATTGGATGTGCAAGCCTAGAAATTGTTGATAAAATGTAAACATAAATATAAAAAAATCTATGAATTTAACATAAACAGGGTATTTTTTACCCATTGTTATGGTGTATATATAAGACAATGCGCGAACATGAAAAGGAGTGGGAAGAAATGAGATAACTCGACATCAAATAAATAAGAGAGAGAGAGAAGGGTTTGACATATAAAATAACGCGTGTGTGTGCGCGCGTGCGTATGTGTGTGATTCTACGGTGTAATGTGTATAAACATACTGTCCACTTGTAACAGATATAGTGCTGCGACACTGGAATACCATAGTACATGATAATCCACCCAGTGATATCTTCTGACACTGGTTATGTGTGCACTTTAAAACAAAATCACACAACATTATCACAATATAAATTCCAACATCCAAAAGGTGTGTGCTAGAAGGTAATCCCTTACTTTACATTTAAAATGCGACTAACTATACACAACCTTCATCAAATTAGCATAACAACCGTTTTCACTTTATTTATGACAGGTGTTGTAAAATATTTACATCCTTCACACCATCGTTAGGGTGATTCCGAGCTAGGCCCTTCCTCACCTCAAAGTTCCATCCCAGTTGTACACGAGGTATTGAACACATTTTGACACGAGATTTCATCATTTATGACAGGTGTTCTAAAAACATCCGCTTACACCTATGGACATACGCCATCTCCAAAGGTGCTGCCTATTTGGACCCTCCCTCATCCAAAACTACAATCCTATGAGTACCTTACAATTTGACACGAGATATATTGAGGTGATATATTGCACCCGTCTTGACACATACACTTTAGTCACCGTCAAAGTGATGCCTATTTGACCCTCGCATTTAAACACAATATCATAATGTATTTGAAGAATGTAGGAATGAATGCTTGTACAAAAATAACAACGTTTTTAAACATTGTAATCAATGTACACAGCCAAGATCTCAACCCGAGTCTAAAGAGCTAGTTTAGTTATAAAATGAAAGGTTTAGAACAGTTGACGGTTGATTGTTGGTTGTCAGTTGTCAATTGAATAATGTTCTACGTCATTGTAAGCACATTTTAGGGTATATATGAGGGTCGATATTTTAGTTGTGGATGCAGACCCATTCACTTTATCCTGGGCAGTACTCTTTACTTCCCGAATCCGTAAGAATCAATAGTTGAGGAGTTCTGTGGCGAAGTCCAATATAATTCTTACTTAATACTTCATTACAATATCACACTTAATTCATAATGAATATATCGGGGGCCCTATACCACCCGCACCCTCACTCACTCACATAGAAATGCCTAATTTACTCATGGACTATACACACAAGAGACGCACGCACACGTCCTTTGTTTACTTACGTTATGGATACAATAACCATATCAGTGTATATAGGATGATGAACCAGTAGTTTCTTCTCATCGATTACAAAAAAGAAACTGGTAGATGGGTGAAGCAGATGCGAATGCCAATTTATGAAATATATGTGATTGTTATAAGATGAACCTTAGGTTGTTTTATAATGACAACAATATACTGACTTTTATATTCACTTTTGGAGACGACCGAATAATGTTCATTTGTTCAATGCTTTATTTACTTCACTATTTTCAACATCAACATATTTATGCATGATATTAATTAATATAAATTACAGCACAAATGAACCCATAGCATATTTCAAATGTGTATCGTTACTTATACATTTTGACTCATAGGGTAGGTAAAGCTTTTATTTTTGCTCGCCCTATGACACTAGGCCTTTTGACGTTTTATTTCTGAATAAAGATATTTGTATTTACAACATACTTTTCTCATAGCATTTAATTGTATCCGCCTATATTGTATTGGCAAAAAACACTGTAATGTTTGTTGTAAATAAAAAAAACATTTGAATTGAATTAAGTCTGAATTAATTATTATTACGATTGTAATTGCTTTCATTCACTACACTGTTATCATTGTTTGTATATAATAAAGTATTATCCTATATTATCCTATATATTTAGGCCAAATAAAGACATCTAGTATTTCTTACACGCTTTTGAAATACTTTTCTCACATTTTGTCAAACAGGTAGTTAGATCATTCGCCGATTACTTTGATCAAAACGAAGAATGAATAATTTGTTTACGGTGTCTTTGCGTCAAAACAGCGTTGTAGATGAATGTTTCAAAAGGAGTGTCTTGTTTTGTTTATATTTCAGATTATTTTAGAGACGGAACCACGGGAGAATGTCTCCCATGTTCGTCTTGTTATTGTTTATGATAGTATTGAACACAGTCTTCCAACGGAATAGCACATTGATGAGTACTAGTACTGCACGTCTGGAGAATTTTAAGGAAGTCAGTACAAGGTAGTGATTGCGACCGCAGAATTTATTTCTTTAAAAGTATTACGTGCTGTTTAATCGACTTACAGTTCGGCCCGCCCATTCTCTGGCGGCATCATTTTATCTCCGTCCATTGTCTAGCAGCAACCCTCTTGATTGACAACTGTCATAGCTAAAGCATTTTGCTTCCACGTGACACACGCACTTTTGGCTGAGCTTAGTTGAAGTCCGATATATTGTCCAATATATTGAAATAGATATTGCAAATAGTGTTCCAATATATAAAAAAATGTTTGGAAATTTGAATATCTCGATTTTAGTGGATGTAAAGTCCGGTTGAACAATACATCACTTAAAATATCAGCATTCTGGTCATTAGTTTTCGGTTATTAGATAAGAAGTTAGTGCGCTGAGCTCAGTTACTAAAGACTATTACACCCGTAGTCAACAGACTCGGTAAATAAAATATGTTGATGAATGCTAGTAGACAATGACAATATAGATATAACAATCCAACAGGAAAAGCATTCAAGGACGACAGTCAACCACAAACAAACACAGAAACAAAGAACAAATTTAAAGATGAATAAAAAGCCAAATAAGACATCACAAACACAAAAGGGTTGACAATAGGGCTACGGCCTTGGAAAGGTCAGTGGTTTAAATAGAGAATATTATGTCAGTGCCTTTTACTATCAAGTTTATTAGGCGAGGCTTAGAAAACGAAGAATGGTGAGGCTTTGCCGAGCCATTCTTCGTTTTCGTGCCGAGCCTAATAAACTTGATAGTAAAAGGCACTGACATAATATTCTATTTATCATGTAGATTATCCACATTTTCTGTATGAATTACTATTATTACCTATTTCTCCGAATGCTACGCTTATCGAGGACGCCGCCATGTTGTTGTTATTTGTTTGTTTTATGACGTCAGGCAACGTTACGTTCATGACGTCAGATAACGTTACGTACAATAAACGCCGAGGGATTCCGCATTGATTTGCTCTATTGGTCATAGGCAAATAAAGCAAAATTTAATAGGTCACCCCTTTATTGGGCAGAAAAGTGCACATCTGCATGATAAACCAGGTTCTAGGGTGCACCAAACCTCACACTTACCCTACCGTCAACCCAATAAAACGGACAGTGTAAATAAAGAAATCCCCGCCATGAACTATTCTCTAACCAAGAAGGCAGCATTAATAGGCAATATAAGTAAAACACAAAGATGCTCGTGTATATATAAATACCAAAAAAAAAACAGCCTAGAAAGCGACAAGCCATATTGCACAACTGATAGACCAACCTTCATACAAATATAACTTGGCGACCTCAATACAACCTACAACCTTGTCGCCGACGCTACATGGTTTCTTTGGTTTGTCCTTGTGGAAAGCATTTTGTATTAATCTCGTGTAAAGGAGCGCATGCACAATAATGATAGCAGCAATATAATCAAAAATCACTTGAGTACACAGTTCGATACACGATTATTTTTATGTTACGTACAGCAGATGGTAAACTCTTAATTTCGTCTGGTTGCCGGGGTAGAATACAACCATTGCCAATCCCCCCCCCCCACCCCACCCCCCCCCCCCCCCCCCCCCCCCTCCCCCCATTCAAAGTCTTCATCATGACACCGCGTATGCAAACGTGAAAACGTGGCTCAATCGTAAATGGAGTGTCTACTATAGAATTTGCAGCAACTCTGCAGTTCTGCAGGTTAGAAGGTTCTAGGCCCATTCTACATATTTTATCTTGATGTAAATTGAGGATGAGCTGGCATGTTCATTCCTGTTAGGCGCCATATAACCTTTCATGTGTTGGTGCGCCGTAAAACCCAATTCAATTACTTCGAAATTGTTGTGGCATTTGTAACTTGAACATGTGTCCAATGGACACTTTAGTGCTTTCAGACACATAACATACCAGTCTGTAAGTATGTCAATGTCATTCTCATTTGCGTTATTTTAATGGAAACATGTTGCTGTCCTGTATATGTTAACTATGTTGAGTGTGTGATATAGGGCTGTTGCTTTGCTAGAATCAACTGAATTAACGAAATATAGCTCAAGATGATTCATATTGACTTACTTAAGTCTACATGCTGCTGGCATTGAGATGTGTGCATAATGTGTTCAACGTTTAAAAGCTGTATTCATAATTTTGATAGAGCATCGTCAAAAAAACTGACCAATCGCTGACCAGAAATAAGACATACCAATACATTCTGGTAGGTGATAAACTCGGTCTTTATCCTTGATGTTCAAAAAAGTTTACTGTTAAAACTAAGGTATCTACAGTGTGATTATTTTAAGACCCTGCATATGCCATGCACATTCCTGCAAATTGTTTCAGTGTATGTATCTTTCAAAATCAAAATCCTGAAAAATTATCATCTTTTTACTCTGCCAAAGATTTTTTTTTACAATAGAACTTAAGGATAAAAACCGAGTAACTCAAATTTTATCACCGATTGAAAATAGGAAAAAATCTCAACATCTCTGCAATGGAAATTATGAATTGCAGTTATTGTGTGAAAAAATGATCTGAATTAACAAAGTAGGTTGCGATCATTCACATTGATTTACTGATGGTGGACTAGGAACATGGTGCTGTGAGAGTGTAAGAGGTTTGAAGTCTGTAAGGCTCAATGTGTGTTTTGGTGTTTTGTTGACTGTGTTATGTGAATGTTATATTTCCTGTTAGATTGTCCTACCTTCTTGTGTTAATGAAATACTTGAAAGTAAAACTTCCACGAAAAATTGGTGAAGGTCGTTAATATCGATCTGTTATTGTTATGAGCATACTGTTGCCATGTAGACATGAACATGTGTGAAGATTGAAAGCTCTCCGCCTTCTGTTGTCTTCGAAATGGACTTGAATGCAACACCTTTAGTGTAACACGTGTATGTAACTTAATAAAGTACGGAAAGTACAACACTTCGATGTAAAACACGTTCTGTATACTCTGACACATTAGATTATTTATTTCTCGACTGATTTTCAAACAAAGGCACTGGTATGTACCACTAAAACGTCCAATTACAATTATATACAATTTGTGCAATAATCCGTGGACTCACCTGTCTCCCCTAACCGGGGCGGGACTAAGAAATAAGAGCAAAACAGTTTGTTAAATGTTTAATAACAAAAAACAACTCGAGTTCACATTCTGTTGATATATGTATGGCTTTAAGTCCATTAGTTTAAGTGACAAAAGTGACTTTGAATAAAATAAGAATAAAAGCCACCCTAAAAAAGAAAGGTCAATGTCAAAGATGAAACCCGTGTGTCCAAAACGATGCACTACCTAACACACAACTATATCAAACTAGAATGATTTGTCTTTCAGGTTAAACTATTAATTCATATTGAAACATCTAGTACATAAGGTTGGTGAGAAAGCGACGTAAACATAAGCATTACAAAGTTATTTGCCATTTGCTTGGAATGTAAAGGTCGCATCCACATTTTACATGTCACGCTGCGATATATTACCCAAGATACAACTATAATCATATTTTGAAAATATGTCGCATACAGTTCTTCAGAGTGACCGAAACGCAAACGTTGAATGTAACAATTATGAAGTTATCTGCCTTTCCTTGGAGAATAAAGGTTCCATCCGGATTTCTTATTTCACTTTGCGATTTACCTAAGGTACATGTATAACCAAAGTTTGAAAGGTCTAGCGCATACAGTTGTGAGAAAGTGACCTAAACGGAAAAGTTGAATGTAAAAATGATTGTTATATGTCATTTGCTTGGAGGGTCAAGGTCACATCCGCATTTTATATGTCACGCTGCGATGTGCTACCCAAGATTCCCCAAGTTCGTGAGAAAGTGACCTAAATGCAAGACTTGACCCTTTGATGACGTCTACCTAAATCTTCAAAGGACGGTAGCGTTTGATGTGTGTCTTAAATAGTGTATTGTCGTACGCTTAATGATGTGTTTTCTAGTTGCTCTGGATTCTACCAAGTTACTGAGTACTTGCATTTTGGATTTTAGGATTTTGTTTTTTTATATTCCTATATATATACATGATCATCTATTTGTTGTACCTATATTGCCTATTAATGCTGCCTCGTTTGTTAGAGAATATAACCTGGCGGGAATTTCTTTATTTACACTGTCCCATTTTATTGGGACGACAATAGAGTAAGAAAGAGGTTTGGTGCACCCTAGAACCGGGTTTAAACCCCCGGCGGCCTTTTTGCCTCTGACCATTCCAAGGTGGTAGTACTATTGTCAACCCGTTTGTATTTGTGGTGTTCATGTATTACGCCTTACTTTTTATTAACATTGTAATTGTGGTTGACTGTGTTTTTTGAAAACTACATTTCCTGTTCGTGCATACCTACGTGCAATGAAAAATAACGCCTATGTCTTTTTTTCCTTCGAAAAAGGCGAGATAAAAATGCAACCGCGTATAAAAAGTATGAAAATAGAAATTTGGAAATCGTCGAACACAATAAATACAAAAAATATTGCATTCTCGCTTTGATTGAGATTGTTCATGAACGGTAGTTAAAAGTGCTAGCTACCGTTCACGCCCTCTAGTTGAGCAGAACTCAATATTTAAACAGTCAATAGTACTGAAATTTGAGCCATCCCGAAGATGGTATGCATATGACGGTGAACATAGAACCTTCAATGAGGTATTTTCACACCATTCCATGGCAGGCGGCGTATGGTCCCATGTTCTAACAAAATGCTTTGCCCTAAACGAGAAAACAATGGGTGAAATAAACAAAATGGAATTTAGTTGGGAGCAGAGGTTATGAAGCTTGCGTATCACAGGTAACCGTCAAAAGACTAACTTAAAAACCAGTCAACATATCCTAAGGGTGATTAAAGAATACTCAGAACCTTTAAAGGCTGGAGTATTGGAACCACCTATTCAAAATGCAAGTAAGAAAACAAAAGTTTTTGAGAATGTACCACCGATATCTATAAATATGGGGCTCAACGATCTCAAAAGATCGGAATGAGTAACAGTTCTGATTGCTAGCACGGGAGACGTTTTACTGCCGCCACGCTGCACATGCAACGCTACTGTGATATATAAACTAGACGGGTGTTCCGCGGAACACATGTGTCGCCTGTCAGCGCTTTGTCAGTATAACAAGGTTTTCTGGATCCAGATGAATGACCTTGACAAACTAAACCTGACTAAGATTTCGTGAAGAAAAAATGAGTATTTAACCCACATAGTGACCTTCATTTTATTTTAGTATGTCATGTCGACGTTGTCATGATGAGTATATATTGAAAGTTTGATGAAGAAATATCAAGAAATGAGAAAGTTATAGCCAACGTTAAGTTTTCGTGAAGAATAAAATGAGTATTTAACCCATATAATGACCTTCAGTGTGACCTTGCCCTTTATATTTTAGTATGTCATGTCGATGTTGTCATGATGAGTATATATTGAAAGTTTGATGAAGAAATATCAAGAAATGAGAAAGTTATAGCCAACGTTAAGTTTTCGTGAAGAAAAAAATAAGTATTTAACCCATATAATACCTTCAGTGTGACTTTGACCATTATATGTTAGTATGGTCATGTCGATGTTGTCATGATGAGTATATATTGAAAGTTTGATGAAGAAATATCAAGAAATGAGAACGTTATAGCCAACGTTAAGTTTTCGTGAAGGACTGACAGACGGACTACAAAGTGATCTCTACGTATCGCATTTTCTTCGAAAAGGCGACACAAAAAGTATGAATAAACATTTCGCTGAAACATACGCCCCACAAGATAAGTATGGTTTGAACATATTGCTCTCATGTAAATGTGTTAATGATATAAATCGGTGGTTTTAAGTTTGAAAGATGAATGGTAGTTATTGTGTGAGTGAATGAATGGTGTTTTACGACACATCGACACAAAAATAAGTCATATTGTGAGCGACAATCGATGAAATGAGATGGTCGATTTTTAAAATTATGCTAAAATGTATAGGATATTGTGAAAAATGGGTTGTTATATATATTGTGTGCGAAGGGGTTAAATTCCCAATGTATGTCAGTCATCCACATTGACCTCCTGATACTGTCAGGAGGAACGTTAGTAGTATAGAAACTAGCGGTTCTGGGACAGTTTTCTCATCGCAGGTTTTATGCAACGAGTCAGTAAATTTGTTGGCCGGCAAGCCAACCAACAAATTTAAAACTCATTGCAACCCCTCAAACAAACGCCCCCCGCCCAACTACCCGCACAAGAACCGCTAGTTTCTATACTACTTATAATTAACTGATAATTGTTTAATCAACCCCAAATAAAACTACTGTCGATCAGGTAATCAATATATTTCAAGCCCAACACCGTGGACGCTTCCAGACCCAACAGCTAATCACTATTCAAAAACAAGTTTTTTATAAACTTTTGCAAAAGCCACGTGACATGCGCATGCTCTTTACATTAACGGCTGTACGAATTCTTTTTAAGCAGCTGTGCACAGCCGTTAATGTGATCACCTGGTTTCAATTAGGAATTCTGCGCTTGCGCTCATCCCACAATTCATTTAACTTTTCAATGGGCTCGCTCCATAGACATCACCAGACGCCATTTGGTATATCTCTACCGAAACGAAACGCAGAGATACACCTGAAGTTTTGCGAGGTCTGTTACCAGCAAACACATATCAGGGAAGAATTCTTTAGCAGCTGCACCCCAATATTAGTTTGCTAGTAACGGAACTACACAGACACCATCTACTAAGCGCCACGATTGCGAGACTACAACAAATTAGCAAATAACTGTCATTTTCACCAGGTAACCAGCACTTGCACGCACGTAACCGATAGGTACTATAACTCGATCGCCTATATATACTATACCACCGACCGCATGACTTTAAAAAGGGTTTTCAAATTTGCATGAATTCGAATTATCATAGTAATTATAATTAGCATGTTGCAATACACTCTGATAAAATTAGTTGTGTTGGTAATAATAGCATTAACATTTGCTTTCATATTTGTAAAAGTACTTTTAAATATTAATTAAAACGTAAATTTGTCACAAAACGTTAAATCTTTCCAACGCCATATTGGAAAAATACAAAGAGAGATAACCCCGCGCCGATTATGCATCAAATGGGAGTAACTGTTGTCACTCTTTGACCATTATTGGAAAAATTATATCAGCACTGCATCGGATATAATTAGCCTGCAGCCTCAATCCAACAAACTCTACGATCACCGCACCATAAGCCTCATCTTTCATTTTACCAATAACCTTTTAGTTATCGTTAAAGTAAAACTCACTTTCTGTATTATTATCACTGTTATCAACAAGTTCTTTGTCTTTGTAAAGATCAGCATACACATCTTCTGTCCTAATTTCATAACACAGAGAATCAGTGTCAGTAAACAACAACTTAACTTTTTCATTGTATTTGTTTTTAGCATAATTGGATTGGATATCATACATCAAGTATTTTGATTAGTCTAGAATACACATACCAACATAACAAGGGCGATTTAAGATAAGCCTTTCTTTTACCCTATTGATGGCAACCAAGTTTTCATTAAACATCTTACAAGAAATAAACGATGGCCTTGCCGCATATTTCAAAAGAACTTCCTCATCATGCGCCAGCTTAACATTAACTCTCTTTCTCCAGTTTTCCATCGTTTTGCCAAAAATCGAATTATTCATAAGTTTGAAGAAATCTTTTTCGAAAGCGTTTTTACCAGCTGTTCTTTTTGTAGTATTGAAAGAAATATAAAAAGATCGGACAGGGAAAGTAGCATTCAAGGAGGACAGTCAACCACAAAACACAGAAACAAACACGAAGTCGATATATACTTTTAACCATTGAGACTCATTAAACTGGAGTATCCTGTGTATCTTTTTCACTTTCAACCCCAAACTTTCATACAACTTTAAATTTCTATAATGTGTAACATATCTTTTCTTATCCTTCAATGTAGTAACACGTTTCCTTATTTTACTTGTTCCCAAATCAAACCTTCAAGTTCTTGCAGTAGTCCGACAACCACTCATCTTTTATATTTAAACTTTCCTTAGCGAGAGGATAATCATTATGCAACATGCAACTCTTCTGGATATTCAAGATCACACTCAACAATATAGTTTGATTTCCCTTCTTTAAATGTATCGACCCATTTAAAATTACCAGTTGGTAAAGGCTGGTACATTGCCCACCCGTAAAAGTTGTTATCATCAAGATACATTATATACTTACTCTGTTTACTACTATCATAGTTTTCCATATACTTATTATTAACTTTCGAATATCTAGTCGCAATATTACTCACACCGCCTCTCATTCCATCATATGTAATCAAGTCAAGTTTAATCCAAACAGGCATCCCACGATAAACCGGGACTACTGAAGTAATGACAAGGATCTAATTTGTAATACTCAAAGCACATTTTTCTGAAGTTCTCAAAAACATCAGCTAGCAGTAAAACATCGCTTTTCAAATACAGCTCATGATATTCCCCATATTTTTGATTTTGAACGTCTTCCATATTTTTTTTAGCATGCTCATAATCTTCATCTGAGATATTTGCATCATTTAACTGAGAGTAGAAGCTTTTCTTGTCAGGCAATTGGTTTTCCTTGAAACATTCAAAGCTATCCATATAATCATACGGGTAAACTCCTTTTCTCTTCAAAAGTTCTAACTTTTCATCAGAGTATTCATGAGAGATATATTTAAACAACGGAATGTTTTTCGCCAAGTTATCGAGTGACCGAGACATAAACTGGAAACTATCTATAAACACCAAAATTGGCCCCAACATGAAAGCCATATACCTTTCCATGTTATTTTGTATAACATTTATTTATTTTTTTTAACTTTCCGATGTGCTGCATTATAAAGTGAGCGTCATAGCCTCTTAAATTATGAATTACAACAGGTATCCTTTTAGTCAACTTGAAACTGAGATTGCATGCATCATGAGCACTTCCTCTAAACTTCCCAGTTATGTGACAATGATCTCTAACTGCTCTATCACACGTCATAAAGCGTTCATCACAAATATGACATTTCTCAGCTGCCCTAAATTCTTTTTCTTGTTTTGCTGTCAATGTCAAATCTTTTTTAAAACATGCATTTGCAGTATTTTTACAATATTTTTCTTCCTCTATCATTTGTTCTAAAAACTTATAAACAGCATTTGGTCCTCTGTATGTTACAACCGATTTGGAATATTTGTCATCATAGCAGCAGACAACCTTGTATCAATAACTACAATCAATATGTTGTTGATATGCATTTGTATACGAGTTTTTGGATTATTTGTAGCTGAAGATATTTTTTCTGTTATTACTTCAAAGTCGGGATATATAACAAATGGAACCATTAATTGCCTATCATAGTTTTTACAGAAAACCTTTTCACTTGCAAAAGGCATTTGTATTGCTTGCTTGCCATTCAGAGAAAGACAATCATATTTATGTTTTTTCAAGACTTTTTCTAATGTAAAGCATTGCAGGCATGTTTTACAGAAAACAATTTTCCCCTCGTACATAGTTTGATTAAACATCAACCGGTTAAAATCCTTTATCCACACTAGTTTTATTCACACTGGTTTTTTTCTTCTTCAACAATCAAAACCATACCGCATTCTTCTTCAGCTCTGTTTTTTGATATGTATAGAGTATCACCCTGTTTTTTCATATCCAAATATATTAAAACAAAAATTGTTTTGTTTTTCTATTTTGGGAATTTGCTTTAATGTTACAGGAAATGTAATTCCACTGTAATCACCAATATGATTTTTGTAATTTGTTTTTCTTTCTAAATGTACTGTTGCTTGAAATTTATATGCCAAGTGGCACCATCTGAAGCACTCGTCATCTTTTTTATTTATTATATTTATTAAACCTTTTTTAGGATAAGAAAGTTCTTTTGACAACTTTAAATAAGAGCTGCCTCTCAAAGGTTTATACTTTACCCTGTTTACATAATAATGGGGCAGATTGGTGAAAAAAATGTGCATTGTTTGACAAAAGCACCAAACTTTGCACATAGTTAGACAATACCATGCTGAAAATATTTGGCTATGGATCCACGCCAGATTTTTCAAAATGGCCGTCATTTTCAAAATGGCCGCCAAATCATTAATAAATAATCAGTTGAACCTATATGTATCAGGTTTTAACAACATATATTATGGAAATCGCAACAAATTCCGCAAAATGATACACAAAGAGTCATGAAATACAATCTGGGTATATGTTAAGTTCAAAATGGCTACCGTTTTCAAAATGGCCGCCAAAACGTGTTGAAAATAGTAAAAAGTATAATTTGTTTAATAGTTGTTTGTAAGAAAGTAATTAATATGTTGAATTTGTACACTCAGTTGTCTTGGCATATTATTTGTTTGTTAATATTGTAATAAAGAGTTATTTAGAGGCACCCTATGGTTAATGTGTTGAAGGATTTACAAGTTTAAATCAAATTTCACTTCCGACTGACTCTAGGTTTTCTCCAGCCGTTGGAATTTCTGAAGGGTACTAAACTAATTTTCTTATCAGAAACTGTCGGTTCATTATAAAATATATTTATAAAACCCTAAAATACATATTGACTTGGTAAACCTTATTTACAAGGCAAAACAAGTAAACAAAACCTAAACGCGAAGGCATTTTATGCTAACGGATTAACTGCGTCGAAACTATATAGTTGCCGAGCAGAAATGAAATTGGCCAGAAACCCAATGTAAAGATCATAATGGCATTTTGCGTTGAAACCTTCGTATTTAAAATGGAGGTACTTAAAACAATCTGAGACTTGTTTGAAGACTATAGATGGACCAGTGCCCATGAGGCAATTGTGACACTGCAGATTCCTTTTTGAAATAAACGCATGCATCAGGGAATGCTCATCACGTGATTACCATACTTATGGTAAACCGGGCTTACAGTTATTTGTAGTGTGAGCAAGGCGAGCCTTAGACCATTGAATATTGCACATGACGATAAAGAGAAACCAAAAGTTCGCAATTGCAGTACTGTTCAGTAACACTTTAAATCGTAAAATTAGTCATCTGTGTGTGTGAGATAAACTTCATTAGTGTTGTCTCATCAATACCCAATAAACTAGCTCACAAGCAGAAATATACGATTGTGAAAGAAGATGCAGGTGCAGTAGGTGCTGTAAACACATCGCAGCTTCCACACTGGATGATCTCTGAACAAGATATGGTTCAATGCAATGGCAAAGTAAATACAGTAAGATGAGCTATGTGTTAGTTTTAGGAGCTAGGAATCACTTAAGGTTCTTCATTGCACACTGTATTGCCTATTCATCTGTTAATTTCAGTTATTGCCATAATGCATCAGGCGCTGCCTATGAAAAGACTGATCTGTTCCATCATGAACAAGTTAAAGATGTTTGTAAGACTGTTTGAGTGATATAGTAGAGGAATTAGAAAATATATTCAAGGACAATATTGAGGATTTATTGGTACTTGACTTACGTTACATAGACGACTCTCGTGTGACAGAAATTGCAACAAATAGGTAAATTATGTAATGCAAAGCATGACACGTTTGTAACAGAGCTTATAGATGACATAACCAAGTATGTCCTTAAACAGCTAAACCAGAACATGTTTTCTTTCCTCAGTGGTCACTTACAACAGATGCTATAACTTGCTTTCTCTTCTCGCATATATATGTATCATATTAGGTTCCGATTAACGGCAGATTAGGGTGTCTCACCAGCCTTTTCTAACTTAAATTTGGAAAACTTTTTTTTTGATTTTAATCAGACTATACAAGCTGCCTTAAAATGCATTTTAATGCTTGCAAAACATTTGTAAGTATGATTAACAATATCTTTTACACATTGTTGAAGGTCACTTGCAGAAGGTTTAGTAGGTGACGGCCTTCATACAAAGCCAGAGCTCTGGCTAACTGGCATAGCAATCGGTTGCGATAGAAGAGAAACAAAAAACATGTTCATTAAAACAGAGATGAAGATGTGCCTTTAATCAGACAACTAGAATGTGGGACTGATGTCGATCATTTCTCTAAGATGATACGATACAATGCGTGTGTTGCATGTGGCATGTGCCAAACAACACTTCATTAAACTTATGCTATATACAGTAGACACAGACACTGTAGTACATGTTATAGCAATGGCAAAGTAAATACAGTTAGATGAGCTATGTGTTAGTTTTAGGAGCTAGGAATCACTTAAGGTTCTTCATTGCACACTGTATTGCCTATTCATTAGTTCATATAAACCAAGACGACTAGTTGCTTTTCACACTTACTAGATGTAATGAAATACCTTCATTTGATGTAAAAGGTAAAATATGTGCATGGAAAATCTGGAAATACTATGTTGAGGTTGCACATAGTTTCCAATTCCAAAAGTTTTCTTGCTGGAAAATGTATGACAAGAAGAAATGCATGTTAGACAAGAAGTGCTGTTGATGTCGCAAAGAATTGTTGACATTCAATGGTTCCAAGAAACAACAAGTCCATGTCACCAATTGATGTAGCTCTTTTCAAGGACACCTGCGGAGTTTTTTACAGGTTGTAATTGGACATTGTTGGAGACATGGCCTTTAGGTCCACCTGTGAAATGCCTACATCCGGTGACTGCGGTTGGAAGAGGGTATGTTGAAGCCGTCCTCGATAACACTACCACAGGCTTGAGCGTTTGCAAGGAACTTATTAAATGTAGATGTCAAAGAGACAAGTGTGTTGCAGTTTAAAACGAAGTGTCAAAGCAGGAATGATGTTTACAGTCTTTTAAAAATGGAATGTTGGGTACTGTGACTGATTAAGAAAAATTGTATCATTCAGATAGTAAGATTAGATTACATTTAATATTAGCTCTCATATTGAAAATGTTCAAATGATATGACCACTTATTACATTTGAGTTTGTGTATATAACAAACTTCTTTTTTATTTTGTTTTCTGATAGTGTCTTGTTAATATTGTTCAAATCAACAAATGTAATTTAAGGTCGTAATTAAATCTAATTCCGATAAATCGGAGATGAAAAATATTGTTTAAGTATCCTTTCCGATATTAAATCGGAGATGAAAAATATTGTTTAAGTATCCTTTCCGATATTTTTTCTCCAAGCGTTTAGAAGACTCGGCAAGCATGATTTTTTTTTATAACCCGTGGCGTCCTTTTAGTTTTGTTACTTCATATGCATGTTTAAAAATCAGTTTTAAAATTTATGTAAATAGTTCAAAGCAAATTAGTTTTACATATTGCTCATTGGGAAATATACCAATAATATATTAAAACTTGTAATAGAATAACCACAATTAAAAAATTCTGCATTGTTTTTAAGAATATGCAAGAAGTTTTAAAGTCAAATTGATATTGGATTAATCAATTTGGATGCTTGATAAATGATTCAAGATTGTTGCGTATACCTTTAATAGTGTTTTACCAAGTCACTAGATGTATACTTACGAGTTATTATATACTAAAAGCCGCTAATAAAGATGAGACTGAAACTTAAACACACTTCAGAAATGCTTAAGGCTAAAGACAACTAAGACGAAACTAGTCTCAGAGTTGGCATAGTATGTATACATGTGTAAAACCCCTAACCCCTGAAGTATAGGGGTGTATCTAACAACTATTTATTGAAGTACACATAAATATATCAAGACAACACCTTTGTAAAACAAATCAACATTTTGATTGCTTTATAAAATAATAAAAAATAAAAAAAGAGTTTTTTGGCGGCCATTTTGAAAATGGTGGCCATTTTAAATAAAAAAATGACCTAAATTATATTTGATATTTTATTGTCTATCAATGTTCTGAATTTAGTGTATTTACAATAACGTTTTGATGAAACCAATTAATTATGGGCTTCATTCATTCATTATGGAATATTTGGCGGCCATTTTGAAAATGGCGGCCATTTTTCAAAATCTGACGTGGGTCCATAGCCAGAAATGTTTAGTAGAGTATTGTCCAGCTATGTGTCAAGTTTGGTGCTTTTGTCACAAAATGCACAATTTTACCAATATATGTCACCAATCTGCCCCACTATAATGCATGTCCACTGATTTATTTACCCAACCACTTCCCTCGGATAGCCAGCTTCCAATTCTACTCATAATTTCAACAGTTGCTGTATCTAAAGCACCCTTGATATCCTTTTCATTTAAGATTATTGCCGCCTTTGATGCAAAGTAAGCTGTTTTATATGTAGTTGCGAAAGTCACACCTTTGTATCCAATCGGCATAGAGGAAGTCATTTTCACATAATTTAAATGAGGAATTATGTAACTGTTTTTCGCGTCAGGCGAAGCTGAGCAAGCGGACTTAATCTACATGTATCTACAATACCCACAGAGAAAACCTTACTATTTTGTTTCGGGGATTTTTCAATTTCTGTTACACTCATTATATAATAAGTGTATAGAAAAGAATTTTTAAGCTATAATTAATTAATTAATTTAACCAGCATAAAAAATAGTATCAATTACCTCTTTCAATAATTCAGCAAAGTAGTAATTAAAGAAATTAATATCTGTTAAGCCTCTAGTTGCTAGTGAGATTTTTTTGTTGCACAAGCCTCTTACCCTTTTGATATCATGTTTTCTTATTTTCCAGGGGAGTTTCATCTTTTGAGAGTCAGTTATAATATTTTCAGTCAAATCCTTGAAATTTGCAAAGATTAATAGTTCCTTGTCATTTTTATTTCAACTAACAAAGCCTGCTTCTCGCAATCTTTCCTGAGACTTTCTATATCATCTGTGTAAACCATATAATATTATACTATTCTTAATTTTGTAAGCCCTAATTAAATAAATAATATTAATAGTATATTATAAGATGAACTGTTTATATTGTAAGAGATTATTAAGTGTTTTGGATTCTTCTGAATTTTGCATGGATTGCTTTTTGTTTTACATAGTCAACAAAAAGACACATTGTAAAGATTGTGTTGGGTATTGACTTTGTTACAACTGTACGTATGCATGTGCAAATTGTAATAGTACTTGCAGGGTTTTTAACGGAGAACGTATTTGTTTCGAATGTGGGACTCACGGTGGATATGATCTGTTTGCAGATTATCGAGGAGTTCGCAAGAAGAGCGTTTATCACAGAAGATATCATCTAGAAAATCTTTTGGGAGAGTACAATTTATCCCCAGTAGACAAGCAGAGATGTGAGGATTTATTTTTAAAATTGTAAAAGTTTTAGATAAGATAGGAGGTCGGAAAAGAACAATCAAATTTAATTATATTTTCCAGAAGATATTGAAGTTATTCGAAATAAAAAAAGAAACCAAGTCAATCAAGACAAAAGCCATTAGAGGCAAGTACGATACTATATGGAAACAAGTTGAAAAAGAACTAGTAACCATTTAACTTTGACGGATGCTTAGTAACCATTCAATTTATACCTCTCAATATATCTTTCCAGGGTTTCAGTAAAACTATCATTTTCCTGCAGATGGAGTATTTTAGAAAAGCATGATGAGATTATCTCCCCAAGATGTTTACACATACGAAAGAAGTTGTTTGAAACTCCTATGATATGATTTTAATAAAACCTTTTTTTCTGCTATTTTAGTTTTGTTCATCAAAACCGCAATTATTGGGGGAATTGCTCCAACGATAGCTATGAAAACAGGAACTGCGGGGATTAATACCAATGCGGCAGTGCAACCAGTTATCCCACTTGTGATTTGTTACCCCATTTTAATTTTACCGCATAATTTATAACTAAGTCTATATGCCGCTGCTTGTCGAGTCAAGTAACTAATTAATTCCTCCTTGCTTTTAATTTCTTTCATTATAATAGTTAGATTAATTGAAATATTTAGAAAACAATTGCTCATGTTCTCCGGTTGATATATTAACATTTTTTAATAACTCGTCGATTATACCAATATTCGTCAACTGTGGACTATTATTTCCAGATTTAATACTTCCACATACTAACTCCAGATCATTAACCAAATCATCGGGACTATTGTAATATTCAGCACAACCCCCTAAAATCTTCTTGTACTTTGAGGAACCTTTATGAATTGGCAAACCAGATAATTCTGTCAGTTTTTTGAAAGTGTTTTGGGATAGCTTTGAGTATGATTTTCCATTGTTGTAACGCTTTGTTATCAAATCAATAAAATCATCATCCACTTTCATATCTAGTACAACTGTTTCTCCTTTTCTAGCAATAAGTTTGTGATGGCCAACAAGATCAGGTATATCAATTTGTAACACACCATAGTGGCCAACTTTGCTGACTTTGTAAGAATTTCTTTTTTGTCGTAATCCTTCCCCCGAAAAGACTTCACTATGCACACGCATTGCATCAATTATTTCTTTATAATGTTTTAAGGCTTTTGACTCTTTGTTGACTTGTTCTCAGATTTGTTTATATTCTGCTTTTGTGTCTGCATCCCTTGTACTTTTAATTTGCCTAGTGAGAACTGCCTTATTGCGATCATTGTATTGGATAATATCATTAACTCTCCCAAGTATGTCTCCAAAATTTAATTTATCTTCAGCTGCCCTGGTTGGCAAGCGTAAATTATGCCTATCTAACACTTCTTTAGTGATTCCAGCATCTAGATTACCCGTAATTATTTTACGAGGCTCTTCAGCAAATAACTGAGGTATTCCCTGATACATTTCTCTTTCTTGTACTTCCTCACCTATAGCTCTAGGAAGAGTGGCTAATTGCTGTCTTATTTCCGGAAGAGTAGCTAACTGCTGACTTATTTCTGGAAGAGTAGCTAACTGCTTAGTTAACTGGACTGACTGATCTTTTATTTCACTAGTTACCGGTTTAAATATTTCTTTGTATGAATCAGGACTAGCTCCTTTTTCTAGTCTTTTCTGAATAACTTTGTTTTCATATTCTTTGACAAGATTACTCGATGATTTCATTTTATCTGCTAATTCTTTCCACTTTAACAAAGACATATATACTATAAGCTTAGATAAAAATAAAATAAAATAAGCTAAGTTGTAAAACATGCATGATTTATTTCTTGGTTGCTTTCTTGGCTGGTGCTTTGTTTAATCTGGCAATATTTGATAAGGCCAGTGCTTGTTGTTTTCCCGCACGTGCTATTTTAGCCCTAAGCTCTGTCTTTTCTTTAGCTGTCCTTGTTTTGTTGGCTAGTTGCTCTTTCAAACCATTTATTTACCACTCTGTTGCAAGGTGAAACTGTTGTATAGCTTGCTTGTCGGTTCCTGATATACTTCTCGGCTTTTTTGCTCTAGGTGTGAAAGGTTTTGGTGGTGCCTCTTTTGATTTGTGTACATTCTTGACTACTTTAACCAAACCTTAATATCTGACTTGATTAGTTTTGAAACAGTCTGCTTCTGTTCCGAGTTTTTTTCCCAGATGGGATTGCTTTTATTCCGCAATAAACTTTAGACATTATACTAGTAGGTTAGATAGTATTATCCAAGTATATTATTATAATGAAAATTCCAAACTACGATATGAAGACAGACAACAGTAATTTCAAACAGATATGGAACTTCATGCCGGACGGTTGTTTTAGAATGCTTATATGCAGTAATTCAGGATCTGGCAAGACAAACACATTAGTTCACATGTTGCTGAAACCTTTAGTTTACTATGATAAGATCTATTTGTTTGCTAAAAACTTGGAACAATCAAAGTACAAGGTCTTGTCGCAAAAACTTGAAAAGATAGCAAAAAAGAATAAAATTCCAGTCGAAGATATACTGGAGTGTTCGAATGATCAAGTTATCCCTGTGACTGATTTGGACTCTGATACTCAAAAAATAGCTATTTTTGATGATTATGTTTGCGAGCGCAACCAAAATGATATTGTCAATTATTTTATCAAAGGCAGACATAAGAATTGTTGCGTGATTTACTTGTCACAATCCTACTATAAAACTCCCAAAGATATTCGTTTGAACTGTTCTTATTATATTTTCTTCGCGACTCCTGTTAATCGTGAGCTGGTATGCTTTCCAATGAACAAGGTGTTAGCAAAGAGCAGTACAGAAAAGCAACTGACAAACAGTATGACCTTCTGTATCTCGATCGTCCTAAAAAGTTAGCAAGGCGTAACTTCAACGGTGAAATTTAATGTAAATATATTATATATAATGGGACTTTTTAACGATCTTGGCGAGGAAGTTACTTCTGGCAGTGTTAATATCACAAATTTTGGTATTGTGCTGTCTGAGTACCCAAAAAAAAATATTTGAATAATTATCTTCACAACGGTAAGAACCAGAGAAATGTTTTGAGAAGAGATCTTGACATGGATAAAAATAGAATTACCAACGTTGGCAATCCAAAAAAAGCAGATGATGTAGCAACAAGGCAATTTACTCAAAGGAGAATAACAAAAATCATACGTGATTATAATATTGATAAAATTCCAGAGATGATGAACAATTTGACAACAGGTGTTGGTGACAAAATAAGTCTTATACAAAAGCAATTACAAACAAACCGTGAAAAAAATGATTGAAATTCAAAATGGTTTGAAAGATGAAATAAAACTTCTAGGTGATGTTTTGAAAGAGTTAGAAAAGAAAGAAGATGGATTGGAAGTTGATAGCGAGCTCTATAAAAAGTTAGGCGAAAAAATACAAGTTGGTGATGAAAGTATTAATGAGCGAATTAGAGAAATCAATAAACAAATGGTTGATAACAATGAACTTGAAGCTGCTATTGCTGATGCTACGACATAAATGAGAACTGCTTTTGCTGCTGACATAACTCAAATAAGAATATTAAATGGGCAGACAAGCACTAACGTTGACAATATCAACAAAGAGTTTGAAGACATCAAACAGAAAATGGTTGACGGTAAGTCGCTGGAGACTGTTTTGAGTAAACTGGTTGACACTAATAAACTAGAAACTGCTATTGCTGATGCTTCAAAGCAGTTAAAAGCTGCTCAGGGTGAAAGAAGCAAAGCTTTTGATAATGAAATAGCTTCTCTTAAAGAGCATAATAAAAAGTCTGATAGCCGGCACACAGCACTTCTTGGGATAATTAATGAGTTGAAAGCAAAAGTAGAATGGACTGATAAGCTAGCCGATGAACTTCATAAACCTATACGAAGAAAGTTCACTCAACGCCGCGTAATTGTTAATGAAATAGGTAAAATATGGTCGGCTGATTTGGTTGATGTGCAGTCGTTTTCAAAATATAATAAAGGTGTCAAATACATGCTCACTGTTATTGATGTATTTAGTAAATTTGCTTGGGTTATGAAAGTTCCGAATAAAACTGGTATAGAAATTACCAAAGCTTTCCAAAAGATTATAAGTACAGGAAGAGACCGTAAATTGCTCTGGGTTGACCAGGTTGTGGAGTTTTACAATAAAATATTAAAGCAGTTCCCAATAAATTCTCACTCGCAGCGTTTCCTTGGTTACTGCGCTGCAGGCTAATTATATCCGATGCAGTGCTGATATAATTGTCCAATAATGGTCAAAGAGAGACAACAGTTACTCCCATTTGATGAATAATCGGCGCGGGGTTATCTCTCTTTGTATTTTTCCAATATGGCGTTGGAAAGATTTAACGTTTTGCGACAAATGTGCGTTTTAATTAATATTTAAAAGTACTTTTACAAGTATGAAAGCAAATGTTAATGCTATTATTACCAACACAACTAATTTAATCAGATTGTATTGCAACACAATGCTAATTATAATTACTGACTATGCAAATTTGAAAACCCTTTTTAAAGTCATGCGGTCGGTGGTTTTCTTTGACGGGGTTGCAATGAGTTTAATTTACTGTCTTTTTGCATAAAACCCCCGATGAGAAAACTGTCCCAGAACCGCTTGTTTCTACACTACTAATGATTTTCTGTCCTGTAGATGTGAACGCTAAATGGATTTTGCGTTCGGAGTTGTGGACTTAATATAAAAAACAACAAAGTGGGAAAAGTTGATGTAGGTCATTTGTAGCGACCTGCGTATTATATGAACATATTGTATGGTTGATAAGTTGGTAGGTAGTTGGTAGTTGGCAGTTGGTTATTCGAATAACCAACTACCAACCAGTTGCCAGTTGGGGATTCGTTTGTATTATTATAATAACAAGGGAATTTGTATGTCTTACTCAAGATTATATGTTAATACAAATAATCAACAACAAAAGGGAAAATTTTAATGTAAAATCTGAATCCCCAACTGGCAACTGGTAGCCAGTTGGTTATTCGTTGCGAATAACCAACTCAACTGGACATTTTGAACCGTCGACTGGCGAAAAAAAAACACGATAAATTGATGAACAAAAATGACAAAGATGTGATTTTAATCAATATTAAAAGATTATTCACTGCATTTATTTATAAAAAATAATAACTTATACAACAAATCCGAATCCCCAACTGGCAACTGGTAGGTAGTTGGTTATTCGCGGCGAATAACCAACTGGATATTTTGAATCACCAACTGGCACGTAAATTCAATAAATTGATGAACAAACGCGTCAAAAATGTGCGTATGATCAATATAACATGTTTTCTTCATTGCATAGATATAAAAAAAATATATATAGTAGCGACTTATACAAAAATCCGAATCCCCAACTGGAAACTTTGAATCACCGACTGGCATATAAATTCTATAAATTGATGAACAAACGCCGAAAAGATGTGATTTTTATCAATACAAACTGTTTATCACGGCATACATTAATAAAAAAATAATAATAGCGACTTATACAACAATTCCGAATCCCCAACTGGCAACTGGTAGGTAGTTGGTTATTCGCGGCGAATAACCAACTGGATATTTTGAATTACCAACTGGCACGTAAATTCAATAAATTGATGAACAAACGCGTCAAACATGTGCTTATGATCAATATAACATGTTTTCTTCATTGCATAGATATAAAAAATAAATAAAGTAGCGATATATACAAAAATCCGAATCCCCAACTGGCAACTGGTAGGTAGTTGGTTATTCGCGGCGAATAACCAACTGGATATTTTGAATCACCGACTAGCATATAAATTCAATAAATTAATGAACAAACCCGGCAAAGATGTGATTTTGATCAATACAAACTGTTTATCATTGCATACATTAATAAAAAAATAATAAAATAACGACTTATACAACAATTCCGAATCCCCAACTGGCAACTGGTAGGTAGTTGGTTATTCGCGGCGAATAACCAACTGGAAATTTTGAATCACCGACTGGCATATAAATTCAATAAATTGATTAACAAACGCGCCAAAGTTGTGAATTTGATCAATACTAACTGTTTATCATTGCATACATTAATAAAAAAAAAAAAAAATAGCGACTTATACAACAATTCCAAATCCCCAACTGGCAACTGGTAGGTAGTTGGTTATTCGCCGCGAATAACCAACTACCTACCAGTTGCCAGTTGGGGATTCGGATTTTTGTATAAGTCGCTACTATATTTTTTTTTATATCTATGCAATAAAGAAAACATGTTATATGGATCATAAGCACATGTTTGACGCGTTTGTTCATCAATTTATTGAATTAACGTGCCAGTTGGTGATTCAAAATATCCAGTTGGTTATTCGCCGCGAATAACCAACTACCTACCAGTTGCCAGTTGGGGATTCGGAATTGTTGTATAAGTCGTTATTTTTTTATTTTTTTTATTAATGTATGCAATGATAAACAGTTTGTATTGATCAAAATCACAACTTTGCCGCGTTTGTTAATCAATTTATTGAATTTACGGACCAGTTGGTAATTCAAAATATCCAGTTGGTTATTCGCCGCGAATAACCGCGAATAACCAACTACCTACCAGATGCCAGTTGGGGATTCGGAATTGTTGTATAAGTCGTTATTTTATCCAAAAAAAAATAATGTTTGCAGTGATAAACAGTTTGTATTGATTAAATTCACATCTTTGCCGCGTTTGTTCATCAATTTATTGAATTTTTATGCCAGTCGGTGATTCAAAATTTCCAGTTGGTTATTCGCCGCGAATAACCAACTACCTACCAGTTGCCAGTTGGGGATTCGGATTTTTGTATAAGTCGCTACTATATTATTTTTTTATATCTATGCAATGAAGAAAACATGTTATATTGATCATAAGCACATGTTTGACGCGTTTGTTCATCAATTTATTGAATTTACGTGCCAGTTGGTGATTCAAAATATCCAGTTGGTTATTCGCGGTGAATAACCAACTACCTACCAGTTGCCAGTTGGGGATTTGGAATTGTTGTATAAGTCGCTTTTTTATTATTTTTTTTATTAATGTATGCAATGATAAACAGTTTGTATTGATCAAATTCACAACTTTGGCGCGTTTGTTAATCAATTTATTGAATTTATATGCCAGTCGGTGATTCAAAATTTCCAGTTGGTTATTCGCCGCGAATAACCAACTACCTACCAGTTGCCAGTTGGGGATTCGGAATTGTTGTATAAGTCGTTATTTTATTATTTTTTTATTAATGTATGCAATGATAAACAGTTTGTATTGATCAAAATCACATCTTTGCCGGGTTTGTTCATTAATTTATTGAATTTATATGCTAGTCGGTGATTCAAAATATCCAGTTGGTTATTCGCCGCGAATAACCAACTACCTACCAGTTGCCAGTTGGGGATTCGGATTTTTGTATATATCGCTACTTTATTTATTTTTTATATCTATGCAATGAAGAAAACATGTTATATTGATCATAAGCACATGTTTGACGCGTTTGTTCATCAATTTATTGAATTTACGTGCCAGTTGGTAATTCAAAATATCCAGTTGGTTATTCGCCGCGAATAACCAACTACCTACCAGTTGCCAGTTGGGGATTCGGAATTGTTGTATAAGTCGCTATTATTATTTTTTTATTAATGTATGCCGTGATAAACAGTTTGTATTGATAAAAATCACATCTTTTCGGCGTTTGTTCATCAATTTATAGAATTTATATGCCAGTCGGTGATTCAAAGTTTCCAGTTGGGGATTCGGATTTTTGTATAAGTCGCTACTATATATATTTTTTTTATATCTATGCAATGAAGAAAACATGTTATATTGATCATACGCACATGTTTGACGCGTTTGTTCATCAATTTATTGAATTTACGTGCCAGTTGGTGATTCAAAATATCCAGTTGGTTATTCGCTTATTCGCCGCGAATAACCAACTACCTACCAGTTGCCAGTTGGGGATTCGGATTTGTTGTATAAGTTATTATTTTTTATAAATAAATGCAGTGAATAATCTTTTAATATTGATTAAAATCACATCTTTGTCATTTTTGTTCATCAATTTATCGTTTTTTTTTCTCGCCAGTCGACGGTTCAAAATGTCCAGTTGAGTTGGTTATTCGCAACGAATAACCAACTGGCTACCAGTTGCCAGTTGGGGATTCAGATTTTACATTAAAATTTTCCCTTTTGTTGTTGATTATTTGTATTAACATATAATCTTGAGTAAGACATACAAATTCCCTTGTTATTATAATAATACAAACGAATCCCCAACTGGCAACTGGTTGGTAGTTGGTTATTCGAATAACCAACTGCCAACTACCAACTACCTACCAACTTATCAACCATACATATTGTAGTCATGCTGATGTCGTGTGTATTCGTTTGAGCATATATCATTGTTATGTAGATGGACGTGTGTGTGAAGTTAGAAAGATTTACGGTTTTTGACCTTCACAAGGAACTTGAACACGCGATCGCAACACACAGCCTATTGATAATGTCATTATCCTAATAGATATTCCATCAAAACATACCCGGGACCCCAGGAAGACAAATTAATAAACATCTACTGACAATACCTGAATGTTTGTTCTTTAAACTCAATTTGGATCTATGGGTGGGTGTTCAGTTTCAAAAATTGCCTTCCTGGGGTCCCATGTATGTTTTAATGGAATAGCCCCAAGAAGTTAACGAGTTTTGACAGAAGCATAGCATTGACCTACAAACCGAAAGCATGTGCGAGACACGCCATTTATACAATAAAGTTCGAACTCATTTACCTTAAGCAGTTCAGACACAAACATTTTACTAAATCAAGGCCAATTACTCTGTAACGAATATCTGTTTTGTTCCTTTTTTAGTAATTTTAACACACCTTCAAATCAAATGTTGTAAAAATCAGAAGAAGAGTTAAAATCCCTAATATTCTGCCACTTTCAAGAGCAATTGTTTCGAATGTACTAGTCGAGTTTGTTCATTGTCCAACTCGTCCGCGATCTAATTAAAACAAATCTACAACCCAAGTTAAAATCTGAAGTAGCAAACGTGTGTCCTCTTTAATAGTGTAAATGGACCTTATCCATGTCAAAACAAGAATGAACTGTCTCATTAGCTCGTTTTGCCTTAGAAAGAAGACACTCTAGATTTCAGATCAGCCTCAAGAAAGCGTTTAGCTAAAAGGTATCGGAAGACAGCGACCAGCAGTCCATATGTGTAAACACTGAATAAATTGAATTTTAAAGAATTTGCAATGAACATTACGTTGTACGATTATTAACTTTCATACCCCATCCAACCTCTTCTCCAAGAAGCGAAAACGGGGTTGGCTGGGGGTATGAAATAAAACCTTAATTTCGCTTTATAACGTTTGCATATTTAAAATTAAAACATTTAATAGGTAATTTTGAACATGTTATCACATTTTTTCAGTATTTTTTTTTCTAAACGTGTTTTGTTGTCGAAATATCCGTTATAAAATCCTACTAATATAAGCTTTCCCATCGCTTAACGAAATTAAGGCGGGACCACGTAATGAAATGAATCACTTAAAGAAAAAAAGAAACATTGTACAGCTGTCAGCGGTGAGTACCGTATTGTGTATAGCGAATTGCGTTACCAGTACGAAATAAGAAACGTAGAGAACTTTCGTCATGTTTTTGTTTTTTTATTTTTTAAAACAAACTTAACAATAGTCGTTTGTAACATATAATGGCAAGTAACGACACGATAAACATCCGAGGATAAAATTAACATTTTAACAACAATAATGCTGGATGTAAACATGATATATATAAATACAAAAAAAATATTCTTTTGATTATGTACATTAATGCAATCACTGTTAAAATAGTTAAACATAAAAGTGATTGTATATGAGAACAAATCAACTGAGGTTTCTCGGATGCTGTGTACTGTGCATGTTGTATTACCTCATTTTCAACACATGCAAGGTTATATATGACGGTCGATTTTTTTTATTGTGGTGGAGGCAGACCACCCACTTTTCCTGGGTAGAACCAGTACTGTACACCTCCCGCCATCCGTAAGAATCGACACTTCCTTAATTCTCGGATGCTATCAACATGACAGCAGTGCAATTAACTACGTATAAAAAATAAATTATATACACAAAAACACAACGTTTACATTTAAAATATGGTATTCGCATTAAATAATTAATAAAATAAATGTAAAATGCTATATATGGCATGGCATGTCAGATATTGTATTACATGTTAAAACATCAACATTACCAATCAACATGATTGCTTAAAAACATAGTTGTAATTACAGATATGTATATGTAAATAATTCAATATGAATGTGTATACAAGTATTGTTCCATAGCATATTTAACATAAATTCAGGAAATTACATGTTAAAACATCATTATTAACAATCAACATGACTGCTTAAAAAATAATTGTGTTTACATATCTATTAAAGTATTATTCTATCGCATATTTAACATAAATTCCGCGAAATTACAAGTTTAATAGTTGACAATCACATATCCGCAACTTTCAGGTTACCTCTCATATAAATAATCTAAATCCACCTGGCTGTTAATTTGTTAACATTTCAATCGCAACTTGTACGACTAAGTCCGTTATTAAATGCATATGCTTTCAGGCTGGCACCAACATGAACGTTTTTAGAACAGTTGGTCCTAATATCAAAAGGATTCGGATATATAAACAGCAAACTGAAATATGCAGTCAATATAATTCTAATCGACGAGGCATACCCGTTTTATTTGGCAGTAAAGCGTTTTTGCAACAATATAACATTTGCATCGTATAAGTGTAGTGCGTAACAATGAAACGGGCTGAATCACATCTCATGCACCGACCCTGGGACTGTGGGTATGTGAAGACTCCTTCCGGGTAACGAGAGGTTGGTGACCTGTTTTCTCCTGAAGATAACGCGTCACCGTTTATCCAACTCGTTGGCCGAGTTGGGATAATCAAACCAGACGTGTTGAATTCTGGACAAAGGCTGATCAATAAACTCTGCCCAAGTACGCTTTTCCGTTCTTCGTGTATACCCGCGCTAGTCGAGCCGCCAGACTAGTGGTCACTTCGTACGTGATGGTCCGGAGCTGTTGAGCAAGTCTGACCACCGAGTTGATGGATTCGAAGTCGTCCTTTATGATGTAAAAATCTCGACACTTCTCCTCGGCAACTGGAAGTTTGACGGAAATGGCGTCCATGGACACGCGTCCGATCACTGAACATTCCACTCCTGTTAAGCGAAATTAGTTATTTAGAATTTGGTAAAACAATTCGGTAAAAAACTATACCAACATAGTATTAAACAATTTGTATCAATCGCGCATGTCAGATTTAACAAATATTTACTTGCCGAGTATCCTATCTTTTTATCCAACGTAAGATTCTGTTTATCACGTAACCCACATACGATATGATAAGTTTCACTTAAATGTTGTCAATTTTTGCTTATATACGACGGCAACTTGTAAGGCAAATCATGACGTTGTTTTGTTGTTTACACGACGTCGCTTTAACGTTACTAACGTTCATTTTATGAAGTAAGATTTCAAATAATGATAAATAATTAAGGCGTATGATATACCATAAAAACAATTGGTATTAACAGTTTTAACGTATACAAACACAGTGATTCGTTCCTCATTTGCATCTGTTAAACGAAAAATAAGGCATGGCTTTAATGCACTCCCAGATGCCATGTTATGTGATAAAATGTATTCTCTTACCCTTCTCAGTCGTTACTATTCCTGTTCCAGACAGCAATCTGTTGTAACCGTCAGCATAACCCACGGAAATGGTTGCGATACATACTCCTTCCTCGCACCTGCGAATGATAATAATTGTCATTACATATCAATTAAATGTGCACATGACATGGGCACAACAGCGTATACAAACAATGGTTACAATGTGCTATATTTGTAATTATTTCACGAACATTCAACATAATGATTTACGTGGGATATGTTTTCGTTTTGTTTTATTTAGACGAATATATGCGTAGCCTAATTCTGCCATGGGAAACACAAACTTTTCATTATTTGTTGTTCGTAAACGCTTGTTTACTCATTACCGCTCTTGAGAATGCGACATTTTTAACGTGGTTTTATATGAAAGGCCAAGCTTTAATGATGTCTTCACTGATCTACACCGCCATGTTTGTGTCATTTTTATAACGTGAAAAGTAATAGGTTCAATATCATATGCACCTGTATGTATTGTCGTATCCAACAGTTTGTCCTTCCATCAATGTTTTAACTAGGTTGGGCCTCGCCTTCCATGACAGTATCGGTCGAAGTCCAAGATCGTTGTACATATCAATAGCGCTTTCTGATGTATCTAAAAAAAGAAAAAAATATATTGAATATTTCGAACATGATATGCTAAATAGAACGTGTACAATCTACCTACAAACTTTTTACATGCTTTCTGTAAGCATATTCCAAACTATAAAAAAATAGAGAAAAAAACAACGTACCATTCAGCACGCTCATCATACCTTCTCTCATACTTACAAAATCCAAATTTATGTGTAACAACACAAATACGGCGGTAGTTCAGTTTCCGGTATGCGGTAGAACCTTTGGGATCAACATCAATGATTAAACAAATTGGTTCTTCAGGTGGAAATATCTGTAAAAAGGATACTAGTTCAAGACACTTTGCAATAGACCTCCCGGGGAAAAGACCAGGGGTTGACAATGTGAAGAGTATACAGGTTGGCTATTTAACTTTTGATTCCAGAGTGTGATATAATGGCCTAGTTTGCATTTTTGTAGAAGTCATATGTCTTCAATCAACAGCAAGGCTGAAAATCAAGCTTTCTTTGTATTATTATTATTACATGATAAACAGTCTATGAATCAAATATGGACGAAATGTCCGTAAATAAATTAAACTTGACAAAATACCATTATATCAACATATGATTAAAATGTTTTAAAAAAATCAAGAGATACTGCATTTAAGAAATAATCACGTTTTACGAAAATTCAACATTATTATTTAATTCTTAGTAATCTTAAAAAGCAAGTTTAAATTAAAAGGAGCTTATATCAAAATACACACCTGGTGGAAGGCCGTATAAGGCGATTCCGGGTCGGATAAAGTCGAGATCTGTTCCATAACCAATCAACGTACCGGCAGAGTTTGCACAATGAAGTTTAATTCCACGTTCCCTGAAAAAAAATAAACGAAATTGTCATAAATGTTAAATCACGCTTTGTAACTACAACTGAGAACAGCCTAGTTAATTACCGATAGCATTTTACCATGAACAAAACGCGCTCGCTCTACATTTGTACACGTCCACTTGATTTCCACATTGCATTCAATGGGGAATTGACGCGCAACAATAATCAATAGTGCGCAGCATAATTATAGGTTACTAGATTTGTATTTGGATATATGCACGAGTTCTTTCGCGTATTGATATTGCGCGTCTTTAGGAGCGCAATATTTATGCGCGAAAGAACTCGTGCATATATCCCATTATTGTATACTTTCATATTGTCCCGTTTAGTTTGCATTGAGCTAAGTGTGCAATTTTCTACGATATTGCACACATTGATATTGCACGGGAACTTTTGCTCGTGCTTGCTAAGAGCCGCAAAATAGAAATAAGGAACTACTTTCAAATAAAAATAACGGAATCCTTCCTATAGTGTCAACAAAAAAATACGTGTTTTTTTCAACCTTTTATCCACTGTTTTTAACGTTATCGAATGGTAAACAAACTTTAGAAAATCACTTGCTGTTTTTAATGACGTCACCCGACGTCGACGTCGTTTTCGCGCAAAATAATCATCCACACAAAATGAAACTGAATGACAAGATAGGAATTCCATCAAAATCTATAAAAATAAAACAAATACAATGAAAAGTAATAGTCATACGATTAACATTGATCGAAAACAATATGAAAGTATACAATAAAAAGGTTATGGAATTTGTATGGCTAAATATTACTTGGAACTCGTCGTCCTTTGCCAAAACAACTCGTTCAAAGTAATATTTAGCCATACAAATTCAATAACCTGTAATATAAATCTAATAATATCGCCCCCCTTTGCCAAAACAACTCGTTCAAAGTAATATTTAGCCATAGAAATTCAATAACCTTTTTATTGTATACTTTCATATTGTTTTCGATCAATGCTAATTGTATGACTATTACTTTTCATTATATTTGTGTTAGTTTTATAGCTTTCGATGGAATTCCTATAATGTCGTTCAGTTTCATTTTGTGTGGATGATTATTTTGCGCAAAAAACGACGTCGACGTCGGATGACGTCATTAAAAACGTCAAGCGATTTTCTAGACGTTTGTTTACCATTCGATAACGTTAACAATAGTGGGTGAGTGATCATTTCAATTATTTTATAAATTTCTGGTCGCTTTTTTTTGTTGACACTATAGGCTGGATTCCGTTGTTTTTATTTGAAAGGTAGTTCCTTATTTCTATTTCGCGGGCTCTTAGCAAGCGCGAGAAAATATTTTCCGATGCAATATCAATGTGTGCAAAATCGGTTAGAATATTGCACACTTAGCCCCAATGCAAACTAAACGAGACAATATGAAAGTATAACCTTTTTATGTATACGCATTTTTAAATCAGAAAAATAAACTTGGTTTAATTTTAATTTTAATTTTCACCAAAAACATTTATTTGGAACAAACATATTGTCGTTACATCGTGGGAATGTTCACAATGAAATCAACATTGAATATAATTATTTCATACATATTAATAAGCACTGTTTACTTTCAATGTAACAGGATATGTCAATATTCGCCCATATTGACGTGGAATACAACGCGTTATAAAATCCTTGTACTGGAACTACTACTTTGCATACTCGTTTAGTTAGAGATTAATAGAATTCGAAGTACATGTCACAGAAAAACTTGTCATGTGATGTAAACATTATAGTATTTTTTGTTTCATTGTGAAAAAAAATCCCACGATGTTACGACAGTATGTTTGTTTCAAATAAATGTTTTTGATGAAAATGAAATGTTAAAAACCAAATGTTTTTCAGCTGCCAAAGGCAGCTGACCCTTATATAGGTTTTATATCTGTCTATGGTAAACAGACTGTGACTCATGTAAGTGGCAATAAGCATCCTTTGCAACTTGAATTCTTAGAGAACTCGTCTGAAAAAATTGAATGCTATAACGACACATATTTTGTAATGTTGAAAGGTTACCGTTTCACTTGCTGAAATGACGCTTTCGTAAGCCAGTCGTACTGAAATGTAGCATGTAGCCATTATTATTATTATTATGTACATTCGCGATGAAACATTCACTGGCCTCAATAGCGCAGTTGAATAAGTCGTCGTGTTAGTGCCGGGGAAAGGAGGGTTCAAACCTGCTGATTTACTTTTTTTTTAACTTTCATTTTTATGGTTTTCAATATTGCTAATGGTAAGGTAGCAACAGTTCCTTAAAAGGCTTTATATTTTTCACTCTGATAACGCAATCTTATAATTACACGTGGTAACAGTGAACAGTTTATATGCGTTGTAATGCACACACTAATGCACACGTATCCCTTACATGTGAACAATTGTATTTCTGTGCTGATGTGTATTTCTAGCACGTCGTGTTACAAGTGTGAATGGTAATCATGTAAGGCATGTCAAGGTTATTCAACAAAAAAAAAAACAGGTCGCCCACATTGATTCAAAATGCTTGACAAGAAGGTAAAATGCTTGGGTAAAAAATCGTAAAGAATGTAAGAAAAAACGTCGTGGCGTGTTTATGTCTCCGTGACAACATTTATTGTTTTCAATATGTTTTAACACCCGTGACTTGATGTCTCTCGGAAGCTATTTTTGCGTAAAACCTTGCTTGTATTCTAATGGTTCGTTTTTATATTAAAATATGTGTATGCAATAAAAAGGTATTATATTTGTATATAGGATATATGCACTCGTTCTTTCCGCGTATACATATTGCGCTCCTCAAGACAATACAAATACAATAACCTATAAATGTAAGTAAATTATATTACATATACAATTCTGGTTTTATGGCCGTTTCGCTTCAAAGCATGCAAAAAAAAACGCGCCAGTGCGTTACAAACGACGCTTTACTAGACGTGTAGCATGTGAAGTATCTATTAAAGGGGCAATCGACATTCTTGAATTAGTTTAAATGCAAGAATCAGTCGGCTTATTACTTAAGGACGTTCCTGTATTTCTTGGCCAACCTGTCACCAAGACGTAACGTACCTCTATTTCTTGGCCACCGTCATAAAGACGTACCTGTATTTCTTGGCCACCGTCATAACGACGTACCTGTATTTATAAAGACGTTCCTGTATTTCTTGGTCACCGTCATAAAGGACGTACCTGTATTTATTGGCCATCATCATAAAGACGTACCTGTATTTCTTGGCCACCATCATAAAGAGGTCCAATTGCTTTGTAGTAAACTCGGGATTATCCCAGGCGCTTGCAAAATGGGTCATAATACTGTGAACTGGGATATGATTGTCCTGGCAAAACTGAAATATTAATTTGAAAATACAAATTATTTTTTAAATTGTAAAAGATTTTCTTCATGAAGATAAAGTAACCGAAATCACTTAGCCTCAGACAGTATCTAATGTCAAACAAACAAAGTGTTTTCCATGTAATGGCCTGAAGGGGTATGTAGGTGTACTGTTTCAAGAATTATTTTTCTCTATATTTATGAACTTGCTTCCTAACAGTGTGAAGTTGCTCAATTTTAACTCCCTAACACACATCCAAAACCCTTAATAATTAAGTTGTTGGGTCACCCGGTCGTTGGTCAAAACGGTGGATCGGTCTGGATACGAGAGTAGACGACTCCGATGCACGTGACCGCCCTCATTATTGTTTTTTTGTTGTTGTTTTGTAGTTTTTTTTTGCTTTTGACTTAATGGTGATAGCATACGACGATATTTTCAATTTCTATTTGACGACATCACGCTTTCATCCGTCGAAGTAAATGAATTTTAGCAAATCAACATACTGTATATATCAATAGTTCGTATGTCACCAGAACCTACGTTTTTAAACAAGTCACAATTGTATAAGGTATCCAACAGATGTCAATAGATCAACCGCTGTTGTTGTTTATTTACTAATACATATATCAGACAGTGACTCACAGCTACAATATTGGTTCTTGACGTAGGTGAATGACAAAATAATTAAAAAGGTTCACCAAAGGGTCAAACGTGTGTTAAGTACTTACCGTGACTAGGTTATCTAACTCCTCTGGCAGGCAGCCATTTCTCCGACATGCCCGTGTCTATCTTCAACACTACCATACCGCTCGACTCGTTCTGAAATTATTGGAGAATATTGACTTTCTCAGAATAAGTTTCCATATTCTGAAATCACTAGTGGTAACGCACTTTGGTTTATTGACCTTCTGAGACAAGTTGCGTCATGCTGACGTATTTGGAAATCAATTTTTGGTGGGTTGTATTTGTCTTGGTAAAGATTGCCATGGATTTTATTAATAACCACGTGGAGGACGGCTGTTTGTTGGAAAGAATGGGAAATTCAAGATAATACACACTAATACGGCGTGGGAGGTTTACTAATTAATTCGAATACGCTTTGTGTGTGTGAGAGATATAGTTTCTAAAATTGCAACATTACCCCGATGGTTGTTTCATGGCTGCTAAGGGTATATAATAGGAAACTCATATGTACAAACAAATATAAATAACGTTGAATGTGTTAAATGAACAAACCTCAAATTCTCTGCAGTAAATCGAGTCCGGGCAGAGGCGTTCATTTTCCTGTATGCACTCTCTCCAAGCTTTCAGGAACTCTAAGGTGCTCGTGGTGGGAACCAGGTTGTAGTCAAACAGGTCGGGGATATCTTCTTCACTTGCGTTACCTAAGAACAAACCATACATACTCTATCAAAATAATAAAGGATAACTAATTTAAATAACGTCACATCGAGGGTTCAGTGCAAAACTATTGTATATCCTTCTATATGCATATGTAGTTACAATCGTTTAGCACTGTCCCTCGACATGATGATTTTAGAAATAAGGTCGCACAAAGCATTCAATCGTGAACGCTCGGCCAATCCATAATCAGCTTGCAAAATATACCTAGTTCCTTTTCCAGACATTTTATTTTGGCATACTACAAAATGTAATGTATTAGTTTCCAGTTGGATTGCGTTTTCTGTAGACTTCACGGATGAGCACTCACCAAATACTTGTATGTAAGAGTCGATTCCAGCTCGCCTCAGCTCAATTCCCTCCCCATGGTGACCGCGACGGCGAAGTGGTTCACACCAATCTCTCTCATGTGTTTACACAGTTCTACACTCCCGTGACCGTAAGCGTTACCCTTGACAACGGCTATAATATCTGTAAAGAATGTGTCAAAAGTCTAAATAATGACCACACACACATTTTAAATGCGCTCCAGACCGTTTGTAATGACAACAAAGAGAGAAAACACTGACAAAAGGTTTCATTGTCAATGTGTGAAGTTCCAAAACAAGAGCTTTAGATATAAACCTAAAAAAAAATCACCAAATAATTATTAATATATAAACCATATTGCTGCACAATTTCAGTTTCAACCATATCTAGATAATATAAATGTTTTCAAACTGTGTCAAGCACGAACTAAATTACGGGTATCGTGTCATCCCATAGGCTGCAAATTGAAGCGAGTAGATGGGTTATTAACCCAATTGAATTCCTTTTAACGATAGAATATGTTTATTTTGCAATAAACCTGAAGATGAGTTCCCCTTTGTGTTGGAATGACAAGCATACATAATGCTAAGGAAGCAATATATTCCTAAATATTTTTATAAGAGGCCAAATATGTTCAAATTTCTGGAATTATTAAATTCACAAAATAAGATACATATTCGCAAACTTTGTACCTTTGTTTTAAAACGTAAAGCATTTCAGTTACAAAACGAAACACTAAACAGAGTTAGCTATTTCTCAAATATAATGTATGTAATATGACAGTTGTACATTATGATAAAAAGCATATTGACCATTTTACTTAGAAACGTTTTTTGGTGAAGAATGCAAGCACAGTTTTCATTTACTGGGACTGCGTGTCTTGTAGTTAGAATGTCAGTGAAGTGTTTGCATTTACTGGGTTAAAAACCTGTCTTCACTCAACAACGGGTATCTAATAATAACTACACGTATTAAAAATCCGTGGTGGATTAGGCTTAAAAGAAAAAAAGTGTTTGTTTCCGCTAAAACCGACCGACCCTATTATATAGCCAGCGACCCTAACTTTTTTTTATTGCAAAAAAAAAAAAAAATAAATAAAAAAATAATAATAATAAAAAGTTGAACCCATGAACCAAGGTTTCTTATGGAGATAATTGAATTGAATTGAATTGGATTTTATAGACGCACCAACAGCTAAGGTCATATGGCGACTTTCCAGCTTCCATTGGTGGAGGAAGACCCCAGGTGCCCCTCCGGGCAATTTTCGTGCACGGGCGGGCACCTGGGGTAGAACCACCGACGTTCCGCAAGCCAGCTGGATAGCTTCCTCACATAAAGATTCCTAGTTATGGAGATAAAAAAACAATAAAAAAAATATATTCCTCCAGTGAGATTTGAACCCACGACCCCTGGGGTTTCCAGTGTACATTACCAAATATTGAAAAGGGGCCATAACCATGTATTATGTAATAGATAGAGTCTGGTCTCAGCGAGTTGGCTTATTTAAACACCGAGGTGGGCGTAGCCCATCGAGGTGTTTAAATAACAACGAGCTGTGACAGACTCTATCTTTTTTGTAGCATGGTATACTTAGTAACACTGCCGACGTCATAGTGACCGTACTCTAAATTCCAATATCCGGTAGTTGTAGTACGGTTTAGCCACGCCTCTTTAGTTACCCTAAATTAAACGATTTAATGCTCTGCATTCATCAAAGGAAATGTCACCGACCATGCTACAACTAGGTAATTAATACCATCCCCAGTATTTTTTATCATATTAAAAGTGTTTTTTCATTAACAAAAATAAGATCATTAATAATAAAAAAATAAAAAATAAAAAAATAAAGTTTTTCCTACCTACCCTATTTTTTTGAAGCTGTGAGCGGAAACGAACCTTTTTTTTTGGCCTTAATTAGCATGTATATCTGTACTAATATTTACATTATATGATATATGTTTATCATACGGATAGCAAGCTGTTTTTATTTGACTCATGCGAATTTAATATGATATATGTTAAGGAAATTGCGATGAACTGTAATTTATTTATGTAAGAATACACGCCTTCTCATTGTATTAGTTCAGTTGAGATAAACTGCATATTTATAGTTGGACATGTAATTTTTTTTTAGAATTGCCATGCTTTATGAAATTGTATGTTGTATCCTCACAGGCTTTTAATTTTACGCCCATCCCATCCATAAAGACAATTCAATTCTT